>JBBCBC010000026.1:9085341-9295314 GCA_037126765.1 Stenogyne calaminthoides
TCTCTTTCCTTAATGATATCGAGATCGTTCCTCGTTAAACCCAACCGAAAGCAAAGATCTTGAGCAATTTCTTGAATAATGGCTTTCTCATTCACCATGCCATTATCAAGTCTTGGAGGAGGGTAGGAGTATGGACCGGGGAAACTATCGTACCTTTCCTTCATCGATTAGGTTCATCCAACTTTGAAGATATTTTGGATAGAAGGTTAGGAGATATTCAATGAACGCTTCATTACGATCCGAGCTTTCCCTCTCCACTCCTGAGCACATCATAATAGAACCCGAAGGTTCTCTTGACCTCTTCCCACACATAGTTGAATTTGATAGGCATCCATTTATCATCGTGTGGCCACTTGATTCTTTTGATGTCTCTCTCCTTTTTTGCTGCAAAACTTTTTTGAATTCACTCATTAACTTGGCTCTTCTTGATCTTCTTCCCGATCCAGTGCGCGCTGAGGCCCAAGCGGTTGCTTTCTTAACTTTATTCTATCTGGAGTGTCTTGAGCATTCTTAAATATTGAAGACTTTCTTCTTCTGGCGACTGCAGTCTCTTCCAATTCCTCCATCAACTTTCTGCATTGGCTTAGAAGCCTTATAGACGCTTGCTCTCGGGTTGAACAATGCCCAAGGCTTTCCTCTTCATAGGCAATTCTTGTTCCAACCTTATCTCTAGCTTGTTTCTCTCTTGCAACATCAAGCATGGTTTCTTTTCAGTTTCTCTTCTCCACGAGCGAACTTTTTAGTTTGTCAAGAACCGACTTCCTTCAAGGCTTTGGATAGGTTATACATATTAGCATCTTTTCTGCCTTTTTTTTCTCAAAAGCGTGCGAATAACTTCCTGAAGTCTTCACCTTCCTTTTCCCCTTCTTGGCACCGCAAATTTGGAAGAAGTCCGGAGAGTCTTTGTGTCCATGTGATATTGCTCTTTGCTTACACAAACCTCTCCTCGCTATCTCGATCTTGTTAAATCTTCCACCTCTCGATGTGGTTCTTAGCCCGAAAAATTCTTCGAGAGATGGGCAAAGGCGGCGAGAGAGCTTCTTTAAACGTCTTTGTCATCTTGGTCATGAGCATTGAGCTCATTTCCTCAACAGCAGATTTGATCATCAATTCATTCCTCTCTACCAATTTCACCTCTAGAAATGCAGTTCTCTCCTGGTGCTTTTGTTTTAGTTCAAAGATCGGCCCGGCCTTGACTCCCTCCCAACTTTTCATTCGACTTATCTTCCATGGAGGTCATCTGTGAGGTCGAGTGTTTTGGATTTGCACCGATTACAAGAGTGACTAAGATTCTCCATCTTCTGAGCTTGGCTGGCCAATGTTTCTTCCATCTGAGCAATCTTGTTCATCATTGGCTCAACCTTCTCAAGCTTCTCCATCAAGGGAGTGAGGTCAATCTCAGGAACCTTCACTTTTATTCGCTTTGATTGATCATCTTGAGCTTGACTTCATCTGAGCTCCGATCTCCAAGTGAATCTCGCCTCACCAAGAGTGCTAACCCCATCTGAGGTTGATGATTTCGGAGTTGATCGGCCACGAAGTTTCTTTCTCTATCCGAGGCTGATCCTCAGCATCTCCCTGTTGGTCCCCATCTTGAAATTTGTCTATGCTGCTAGGGGCACCAACTTCAGTAGCTCTCCTCTTAGCTATCTTCCTCTGAACTAGCTCATCAAAATCGGAATTTTTCATCCTGAGCTTTGTCTTCCTGAAACCTGAGAACTCAATCAGGAAAGTTGTCTCCTCATTCCACCAGTCTTCCCCTCTGAATGCAACAATGTTCAGCATCTCCGAAAGAGTCTGATTGAGGATATAAACCGTCGACCTTAATCTGAAGAAGATATCTTGGAGATCAGGGAATGAGCTGAGCTCAGGGTAGCGGTCAAGAATGAACCGTTCCCCCTTGCTCCTCCACTAGGTATCTTCAGCTTCGCCCTTCTTCATTCTCGGGCTTTCTAGTTCAGTTGAAGCATCTGCTGAAGGATCGAGAAGTAACTCACTCAGGAGCTCATCAAAAGTAAGTTGCTCCTGAGTCTCAAAACTTATCGAAGGTTGTCAGGAACAGTCCTCGGTTTACATCTGAGTAGGTTCGAGTCTGGTAATGCACATCCTCGGTTTGACTCTGAGTTGGCTCTCATTGTCTGGCGGCACATCTTTGGTAGGAATCTCTGAGGCCTGAGTTCCTTTAAAAATTTCCTGAGAAATTTTGTCTGAACTGAACGAAGTCTCAAGTACCTCAGAGAAGACCTGCTCCTCAGTCTGTTCTTGTGCCTTAGAGATAACCTGAGCCAAAACTTGTAATGGCGAATCTTGAGCGGTTTGGCCCTCAGGTTGAATCTCTTCAAAATCACTGCCATCCTCATCGGTGAGAACCACCAATCTTCTGCGCTTTGGAGCAAGGTTCTTCTGCTTCATCATTTTTACACCCTGCTCCTTCTTTGCCTCCAACAAAACCTTCCCCCTGGTTTGTTGGGTCTCTTCAGCAGCAGCAGCTTTTAATGATTATGCTTTCTTTTCTTTCTTCCCCCTGATGGTCTGCTTCTTCACAGCAATGGGCTTGAAGAGCACCTTGGACTTAGGGAATGGGGTCGAATTAGCGAAGATATCCTCCTCCTCTCTGCACATCTCCAAAATATATGCTATTTTGGTTGCATGGTGGATCTTGCCTTTAATCGTGATAACCCCGTCAACCTTCTTGAAGACTTTAGCTTGCTCACTCACCATCTGAATCAAAAATTTCAGCCAGTTGAAGTCGGTGGTGGGTGAGGCCTCGATCGCCGCCATCAATCGGAGCTTCGGGGTACTGATCTGCTGAAAACTCCCCGCAAGGCTCATGATGCTTTTGCTCACAATATCCATCAAAACTCTATATTGTGGCTTCAAATGCCTCTTATGCAGTGTAGCCTCAAATTTTACAGGATTCTCAGCAATCCTATCTAAATACTCCTGCTCTCTACCCAACATATACATAGCAGGATCCTCTCCTTTATCACAAAGCTCAAAAACATCGTTTAAATTCTTTGGAATAATATACAATTCCCTTTCAAAATTGATGTATTTGGACGAATGCTCTAAATGTGATACAGTAATCTCAGAATGCATACCATCCTCTTCATCTATCCTCAAATTATAGATGAATTCGATTACCTCTTTCGCATACTCTTGGTCTGGTCGGCTTGCGACGAGATGAGTGAGTTTGGCCAATCGAATCATATGGAGAGCCTCCTCTTCTGGTTTGGAGTTGGATGTGCTATCGAGCAAGACAACGAATTCGTACCAGAGTTTGTAGGTTTCGGCTAATCTTTCGAACAGGGTTGGGGCCATTTTGGATATGAAGAATTGAAGCTTTAGGGTTTGGAGTTTTCTGGGCAAAGGGAATTTTTCTTGCAGAGGATTTTGGAACGAAGGGTTTGATAAAATTTTGGCTTGAATGGCTTATTGGGGTATAAATAGCTTTGAGATCGTGGGGAATCGCGTTGGTTAGGTGAAAAGCAACGATTGAGATTAATCTCCGATTAATCGGGTATACGAACAAACGATCTCTGAAAAGTAAGCCGCCAAAATATCCTCATTGGTCATTAATGTAACAGAGCATTAAATGACTGTTGACCTTCTTTGGAATTTCAAACGATCCCGCCCAAAACATTCCTTAGGTGTTTTGTATTTATTGCAAATGATTACTGAGTTTCACTTAAGCAATAAATGGGTTGCATGAGTCATTACTTCTTCAGACTAATTTCTCTCTATCAGTCTTCTTGAAAGTCTTGACCTTGATAAAATGTCGAGATAATCTTTGAAATCTTGAAAGGGTTCAATTATAACAACGAAAATCTTGACCTTGAAAAATATGAGTTTCCTGAGACTCGGTTCAATATTTCCATTTTATCCTGGGCTTATCAGTAGAATTCTGAGAAAACTTCATGCATCTGAAAACCTTCAATTTTTCAGATTTTACTCTATACACCTGGATCTATCATCCCTAATTCAACTGAAAGTTCCTAAAATCTTGATTCATCCAAAGGTTTAGTCAATATATCAGCTCTCTGCTTATCAGTATGAATTTTCTCCATCCTTATGTCCTTTTTCTCGACATGATCTCGATGAAGTGATGTCCGATATCCACATGCTTGCATCCGGTGTGCAATAATGGGATTTTGTGAAATAGCAATGACACTATTATTGTCACAAAATATTGGTACTTCATTGGCTACAACTTTATAATCCCTTAATTGTTATGCGAGGCAAAGAATCGAGAACAATGACTTATTGCGACCATGTATTCACTTGATAATCTTGGTTTGCTCTTGGTGGCTAATCGAGGTCCTGCTTTTCTTCGAAAACCAAGATATCAGCTTACTTCCTAGAAATTGACAAGTTCCTGTAGTGGACTTCCTATCAATCCTGCAACCTCCATAATCAGCATCTGAGTAACCAGTTAATTCAAGGTTATCATCAGCTGGATACCATAATCCTCTATTCATTGTGCCCTTAAGATACTTCAGTATCTTTTTGGCAGCCTCCATGTGACTAGCCTTAGGATTAGCTTGGTATCTTGCACATATCCCAACAACAAATGTTATATCCGGCCTACTTGCTGTGAAATAGAGCAATGATCCAATGATTCCTCTATAATCAGTATGACTCACTGATTTGCCTTCAGAATCAGGATCCATCTTGTAGTTAGTATTCATGGGAATCCTAACTGCATTGCAATTCTGTACACCATATTTGGCAATCAGATCTCTGGTGTACTTTACCTGGTTGATGAATATTCCTTCCTTTGATTGTTTCAATTGAAGACCTAGAAAGAAATTCATCTCTCCCATCATTGACATCTCAAACTTGCCTTTCATCAATGTTGAAAACTTTTCACACAGCTGATGGTTTGGAGATCCAAAAATGATGTCATCAACATATATCCTGAACCAAATGGGATATCTTCCCCATCTTCTATCCTAAAATGAGTTCTATCAACAGTTTCTTTGACAAAACCATGGTCGATGAAAACCGAGAAAGAGTATCATACCATGCTCGGGTGCTTGCTTGAGACCATACAAAGCTTTTACGAACACCTTAAACTTGGTCATTCTGTTTGAAACCGGGAGGTTGTTCCACATAAACCTCTTCTTTAAGCACCACAGATTCGAAATGCACTTTTCACATCCATTTGATAGATATGTGAACTTCATGTGGGCAAAAGATATGCAAGAAACAATCGATGGCTTCTAGTCTTGCAACAAAAGTGCAAAGGTTTCATCATAATATAAGCCTTCTTCTTGGGAATAACCTTGTCTGAACTAAATTTCCTGCCTTGTTTCTTACAATGTTGTTGTTTTCATCTCTTTTATTCTTAAAAACCCACTTGGTTCCAATGACATTGTGCCTTTTTTCAGTCTATCTACTAGCTCCCATACTTCATTTCTTGAGAATTGATTATTTCATCTTGCATAGCAAAGAATCCAATGAGAATCTTGTAGAGCTTCACCAATCTCGGTGAGTTCTTTCTCCGATAGGAAGCGCGAGAATAGTGCACTCTCACCATGGAACCTTCTTGTTTTAACACCTTGATTAGATCTCCCACAATCGACTTGTAGGATGACTATCTAACCATTTCCTTCTTGATGTTCCCCCTTGATGAGTATCCTCAACATTTGAAATGTTAGGTTCGATTAATTCGATAAACTTCGGGGAACAAATGAAAAAGGAGAAAGGGAATCATCTTCCTCGGGGAAATTCTATTGAGAACATTGTCGGACACATTTTTTCCCCTTTGGTTGATAGATTCAAATTTGCCTCATTTGTGACCACATCTTCATTGGCATCACATACCCGAGTCTCGGCGGTATGCATTCAGATTGGTCATCTTTGGAGTGTTGGTTTTCCTGAGTCTCACCATCCTGAGTTCCATCCTGAACTTCTTTATCCGAGTCTGAGTCACTCTAATCATAGGATGTGACTGACTTCTTCTTTTCAGGTTCAATGGATGATTTATCTTTTACGTTTTCGGGCTTAATCTGGTGATCCTCTTAGTCGGTTCATCTGCATCATGTTCTGTTTCTTACGAACACAAGTAGATTCATCAAAAAACAACATGAGGTGTTTCCTCCACAATAAGAGTCCTACGGGTTGTAAATTCTCGAAAGCTTTCTTGACTTGAAATATCCTAAGAATATTCCTTCATCGACTTTACTATCAAATGTTTTCAACCGATCTTTACCATTATTGTGTATGAAACACTTGCAACCAAACACACGAAAAAAGAAAAAAAACAAGAGGCTTCCTTTCATTCCAAAGCTCATAGGGTGTTTTGCCTTGACTCTTGGTCAGCATGGATCTATTCCGAGAGTAGCATGCGGTGTTGGCGGCTTGAAAAACCTTTTAGGAATATCGACTTCACTATCATTGTCCTTCTGACTTCTTTTCGAGTCCCTGTTCCTTCTTTCAAAGAACACCCATTTTGTTGAGGGGTCCTTGCGGTGATGTTTCATGTGAAATTCCATTTCTTTGCACAATAATCGATATGATATGATTTATAAATTCAGTTCCTTGTCGATTTGATTTTGACCACACTCGATTTTTCTCAATCTTGAGTCTTTTTCAAGATGGTCTGGCGACTTTATCGAGTCTCTTTCTTCTTGAGTAAGAATATGACCCAAGTATATCTTGAGTAGTCATCAACTACTACCAATGTGTATTTCCGCCATTAGTGCTTCTTGGTGTTATAGGACCAAAAAGATCCATATCGAATGGCGGAAGTATTCTGTCAGTAGAAACATCTACTTTGCTTTTAAATGATGCTCTAATTTGTTTTCCTTTATGGCACGCATCACAAATATGTTCCTTACTGAACACTTCATTAGGCAACCCTCTTACAAGAGCTAATCTTGTAAGCTTATTCGTTTTTGAAATTCAGTGATTCATCTTTTATGCCATAACCAAGCTGGTATCTGTGGAACTTTTAGCAACCAAACATGTATCTTTAGGAGTTGAACTCCAATCGACCAAAGATACACATTTCCTTTTAAATACCCCGGTCGAAATATTTTACGTGTTGTATCATCTTTCACATAGCATAAGTTCTTAGAGAACTCAACATTAAAACCCTTATCACAGAATTGGCTTATTGAAAGCAAATTATGCTTCAATCCAGATACATATGAAACACCATGGATATGAAATGAGTCGATTTCCAAAGTTCCATATCCTTGATCTCCCCTTCGAGTTATCTCCAAAAAAGTGATCTGTGGGCCTCTTTGTTCAACATAGTCAATTGAGTATCTTCTTGAATCTGTCATATGTCTTGAACATCCACCGTCAAGATACCATACATCGAGGGCCTTTTTCATCTCTTCTCATCGGTCTTTTATGTGATCTTTAATCAGCTTAGTGCCCTTTTTTTCATCCTGAAAAACAGATCAATTTTTAGGTACCCAATTTGTGTAGGGTCCTACAAGGTTAGATGTACCTTTCGGAATCCAAATTTGCCTGACAACTCTAATCACTTTAGAGTGGCTAATTTGTCTTCCATAAACATCAACATACACATTTACTACTCTCTGGGTGCCTTAGCGGTTTTTTACGTATGTGTGCTAGCTTTAGCATGAACATGTGCCTTTGAATTTTTCTTTTAGTTCGGGCCTTACATTCATTTGCTTTTGGCTTCTGTCTGTTGGTCTAAATCTTTGTTGACTCGGGTTCGGATAACCTTTACCCTTAGGCAAGTGAGGTTCGGGTTGTGTGTCTTTGAAATCTGGGTCTTTCGATTATCTTTGAGGACTTGGTCTCTTGAGTTGAGAATGTCTCTGGCTTTGAGTGTTTCTCATCTGAGGATTCCTCCGATGGTTCATGTGGAGCCTTTCGGGTTTTGCATTCTTATCCCGAGGCTTTGAAGTACTTGCTGAAACTTTCAATGAGTGCTCAGGGTTTTGTAGCCTTCACCGAGGTTTAGGCTTTCCTACGATCATTCGGTTTTTTTTGAGACCATAGGTCTTTTTCCTTGTCTACAACCTTGGGAATTTCTTGACTTGAAGTGTGGGTGCCCTTTGGTTTTACAAAGATTGTCTTCTTGCTACTTGATCAAACATTCAAATGACCTTGTGAGGTTCCCCCGAATGTATCCCAATCCAGTTTTATAGTTGCGAGATCTCTGGTAACTCAATTTCATCTATTACTTTAGATGCGATTATTCAATAGAGTTAACTTCTTTTGTGCACTATCCTCACAGTTATGTAGAGTTTCATGCTTCTCGGAGAGGTCATTGAACTTAGTCCCGATTAATTTGAATCTCTTGATGGATTTCTCAAGCTTTTTGATTAGGGTCACTATCAACTTCTCTTTCCTCGAGTTTGTACTTTGAACACATCCAGTTCATCAAGAGCTCCCATTAATTGAGAAGTGATTTGATATTGCTAAGTCTTTTCCATTTTAGATTTTCAACCTTGATTCTTTATTCGCTCTTGAGTTTTTATTTAGCGGTTCTTGTAAAAACGGCATAGTCCTTCATCGATTCTCAAAAGAATCCATCGGTCAAAATAGTTTTTTTCGATGGAACTTGAAAGCTCTTGTGCTAGTGTAGGAGCAACAACGAGAGAAAAGAAGAGTTTACCTCCTCAATGGCCATCGACGGATGTCATCACTTTCCTTTGTCGAGAATATTTCATCTGAAAGAGCTAGATCCCTCCTCGAGTTCTTCTTCTTCCGCAACCATTGCCTTTTTTGCTAGAGAACTTCTTGTCTCTTTTAGCTTGTCTTTCTCTTCTCTCCTTAGCACTCAAATCGGACAATCATCTTTTGGAAGTGACCTTTCTTTTGGCAATTATAGCATTTGTTGGTATCATCATCCTGATCACTTTCTTCTTTGGACTTGGAGTCCTTCCTTTTGGATGAAGATCCCTCAGCTTTCAGGTCCTTCTTCTTCTCAGTTGATATGTCCTCAGGTTTCTTCTGGTACCTGTGGTTCCTGTAATAGCTTTTGTATTTTCCAAATCTACTATTAGTCTTTCAAACCTCCTTGCCATCAGTGCTAGCTTTTCCTCAAGCTCATCCTGATTTTTGGCATGGGGGTTCTCAGACTCTCTAGTTTTACAGGTTTTATCTTTGGCTTTTAAAGCCACATTCTTACTAGATGATGAATCATCTTTCTTTGTCGTCCTTTTTTTGGATTTCTTATCAATTACAAATTCATAGGCCTTCAGCTCAGAGAAGACTTGTTGATATGGCATTAAATTAATGTTCTTGGTGTTTTCAATCACCACTGCATGGATATCCCATTTCTTAGAAAGACCTCTAAGAATTTTCAATGCAACTTCTCTTTGTGGATATTTCTTTCCAAGTGCATTTAGATCATTCATGATGCTAGTGAATCTGACTTCCAATTTGTATATTGATTCACCATCATCCATTTCAAAACTATCAAACTTTCCAATTGCCACTGAAAGTTTGTTTTCTTTTATATGATCTGTGCCTTGGCACATTACAACTAGTGTATCCCAAATCTCTTTAGCAGTATTGCAGTGAGAGATCATTCCCATCACACCATCATCAATTGTACTGTATAGTGTGTCTTTAGCAATGTAGTCTAGATTGACTAACTTTCTCTCCTCAGAGTCATTGGTCATCGGACTTAGAAATTCTTTCTATGATCAATTCTCTCATCTTCTGTTCCTCTGGGATTCACCACAGTAAATTGGAATGGCCCTTCAGAGACCACTCTCCACATTCGTTCATGTTTGGAATACATGTGAGCCTGCATTCTCAGTCTCCATAAATCATAGTTCTCCACTGAGAACATGGGAAGTTTTTTAGAAGACATTTTTATCTTTTTTTTTTTTGAAAAAAAAAAAATTCAAAAATAAGATCGATTCGAAATAGGCCACAAGTAATTTTAGCAAATAAAATTTTGGTCAACAAAGAAGGTGGTCAAGTTGAACCACTGCTCTGATACCACTTGTTGGTCCCAGTGAAAACGAGTCTTACACGTGTATGGGGGGGGGAATACACGTGTTCAGTGTTTTTAAAACTTTTTTCTTCTTGAGGTCGACTTGGGTCGATAATCCGAAGATTAGGTCCCGAGAAGCACAAATCACTCGAGTCAAAGTCTCTTGAGACGGTGATCTGACTAATCGCTTTCAAAAACCTCAGATAATCCCAACTGAGTCCTGAGTGTCAGAGATCCTGAGTTGCTTGGATCAGATAACTAACTTACTGAACCCTCAGAAGAGTAAGTTCAGTTTGGTAACTATATGTTCTAGCTACTCAGATGTGCGGAATGGTTGGCCCTTAGTTTATACTCGTTTTAAAGCTTTGCTGAAAACCTTCCTTTAATGGAATAGTGATTAGGCTGTGATTCAATTACATGCAACTTCCAGTGGATTGATTCCAACTGAAATATTAGTGAAAATATGCTTTCAAACTCAGTGATGCAACAGTTAAGCACATATAAGGAAAGCAATAAACAACACAGCAATTATAGTGGTTCAGAGACTCAAGCTCCTACGTCCGCTCTCTCTGATCCTCAGAGAAATTCACTAATCACTTCTGAGCTTTCTGACTACCTCGTTTAGTTTACTTACTCAACTCGGCCCTGAGCTTTCTGACTACTCCCCGTAGTTTACTTACTCAACCCGACCTTGAGCTTTCTGACTACCTCCGTAGTTTACTTTCTCAAACACAAACAAGCTTTCAGACTACCTCTGTAGCTTACTAACTTCACCTTTAGAGCTTTCTGACTACTCCGCGTAGTTTACTAACTCTTCTCACCAACAAACACACTCCAACTACCTTCTCAAGGGTTTGGGGTTTCTCGGTTGGTTTCCAACTAGGATGAGATATCCTTTACAATGAAGTACAATGCAAAGGCTAGGATATCTCGACTAAGCTTTGGATATGTCTTATCAAGCTAGGCTTAGTTTAGTGAGCTCTCTTCAATATAAAAGCACTTGGGAAATTCTAAGTTTTTCGAGTGCTTTAACTTTGCGATAATAAGTTTGAGCTTCTTGAGTTGCTTATAAATTTCCCGTAACCTTACAATGTAGAGGGTAACCAGTATTTATAGGCATACACCAAGGTTACTCTTGAAAACTATCCGTTGGAGAGATAACTTCGTGAGTTTCCTCTTATGGTGTGTGAGGAACGGCTATATTTAGGGTTTGAAACTCCCTAACACGTTTTAGGCAATAACCTTTCATGTAGCCGGTCTTCACCTTTTTGCAGTCTGGAACTTTGTACTTCTGACATCTTTTTCAGCGACCTGTCACTGTCAGTTTAAGTATGGTACAGTGTTGTCTTTCTCTTTTTGACTTTTGTCTCCAGTTAAAGATAGACACCTTCAACGGCTCTTTTGGTTACAAACTCTGAGTTGATATAACCTTAACAACACTTCTGACTTAGTTCCTTTTGTCTGCATTTGAATGTCTTGGCAAATATCTATTTTCTAAGGAATAGCGATCTTCTCAGTATTGCATCCTTCAGATAGATAAATTTAGTGCCTCGTAACATTCAGGTTTATACTGAGCATTCAGTACATTACTGAGTCTTCAGTAATTACTGTACCTTCAGTATTCTTGATCTTCAGTCTTCTGTGTCTTCTGAGTCTTCAGGGTCTTCTGAGTCTTCAGAGTCTTCTGAGTCTTCAGCGTCTTCTGAGTCTTCAGTGATATACTGACTGATATACTGAGTCTTCATGCTGAGTCTTCAGTTCCTCAGTTTCATACTGAGTCTTCAGTATCTCAGTTTCACACTGAGTCTTCAAATTCTCAGTTTCATCAGAAACATACTGAGTTCTTCAGAGTCTTCAGAACCTAATCTGATCTATATCTGCTGACTATACATTTTGCAGATATCATCCTGAATACTCTAAAACTGAATCCTGACTCAACTATCAAGATTATCCTGAACATGTCATACTCAGGGGTTTTTGGGATCTAATCAAAATCATATATCCTTATTAAATTCATCTCCCAACAAGATCATATGTGATTCTTGTAGTTGACATCTTATTCTAGGACATTGCTAGTTGCTTTTCTGAGAAGTATTGACTGATTATAGGATCCTACCAAGAGAGAGTTTGGGGAGGAGTTGTTGTCTTCCGTAGGCTCTTTCTATAAAGCTATCATTATTTCTTTGAAACCATTGCTAGGATGATATGCCCTAGACTGATAATATTGGTGCCGTCATCTTTTTTTAGACCGTAGTAATTTTTTGTTTTTTTTGTTTGACTATAATCTATATATTTTGAACACTATCTTGTCGATTGTCTTTATATGGACAAGTATTTGCAGGTCACATTTCTGTGATTTTCTTTTATGGTATGCTCATGATTCAAATCTGTATGATGTATAATTTGTGATTGAAATTGAATTTATTAGGTTTCATACTTTTCTTGGTGCTAGCAATATCATTGAATCATTTTTATTCTTTGTTTAGGAACAAATACATGGGATCGGTTCGACCTGCGTGTACACAAGCGAGTGATTGACCTATTCAGCTCCCCTGGAGTTGTGAAGTAAATTACTTCCGTCACCATTGAGCCTGGTGTTGAAGTTGAAGTTACATTGCTGATTCCTAGACATCCTTACCTTGCTCTGTCGATGTATTTCTAAACTTGCTAGTAACATTAAGTTTTGCTTTATTAATTTTGACTATTTAGATGTTTGAAATTTGAACATCCCAATAATAAATTAATGAGATCAACATATGTATTAATGTTGTGTAACTTAAGACCATAAAAAAGTGGTATGTAGGCATTTCTTTTTTTCATACTTGAATGCATATTATTGAAGGGTCGGTGAATGAGCTTCTTGTTTTGAGCCCATTATTTATTGCATTGGTTTGATTTTTAAGTTTGAGCAGAACATGTATTTTCTTTGATCTCACTGAGTCACTTGTATCAGCAAGACGCCTTTGTACAATATAGCTGAGAGAGATTTGGAAAAATGTAAGCAAGGTTGTGGTGGAAAGAAAACAGAGCCAGGATTCAACAACAATTCTTATTTGCTTTACAAGTTTCCCTCGTTAGTCGTTTACACGAAGATCGCATTTCATCCTCTCTTGTTCGTAGTTTTTATTTACATTTAGAAAGCCTGAGCTGCTACTTTGATAGTGTAAAATAATTTAATTTTCAAAAATTTGTGGAGAAGCTGTGTAAATGGTGGAATGAAGATTAATTTGGGTTTTAATTTAATTGCATTCTAGAGCAAGTTGTATACAATACGATCAAAAGATCATCCAACACTTTTGATCCTCAATCTATTTCTAATTTGGACTTACATAATCGTGCTGGGAATTTTGGAATGTTTACTTCGACGCTCAAATCGTTCTGAGTTCTATAAGGCATGTTAACATGTTTATCTGAATCAACTCCATAATGTTAACATGTTAATTGATGTTAATTTAATGAAAGATGAGTTTTTGAGTTAGTATATTGTAGTATAGTCATCAAATCAATTTGCTTTTTATTTAGAAAATTGTTTCTTCTTAGTAAAATTTAAGTGTCACAAATATGATTCTTGGAACGACTCCTGATTACTATAAGATTGTTTTAATATCACATGGACATGACCACTATTAATACCACCCCACAATTAAAAAATGAGGTTTTATGTTTTGGTACAAAGGGTAAAATCGAATATTTCATGGAAATCATAATTTTATACATGTTTATTACTCCCTATATTTATAAAATATATATAATTTAAAATATATGTATAAAAATATATTTAATTTAAATTTATTTAATTTAAATATGTTTAAGTTAAATATATTCAATTTAAATGTATTTAATTTAAATATATTCAATTTAAATATATTTTAAAAAAACAACAAAATTAGGCTTTTATTTATGTTTGTGTACAAGGGGTAAATTAGACATTTCAATGAAATTCTCAATTTTATACATGTTTATTACCCTCTACCAAGTGATATACTAATTTTATACAAGTTTATTATCCCCTACCAAGTGAAATACTAATTTTATGTTGTCACCCATATTACTTCGTACCAAACGACATAATATATACTACCAACTCATATTATATTATACGAATCTTCTTTATCTCATACTAATTCCATACCCCTTATCAAGTGGAGCCTTAGTGTCTCAGGGTTGTACACCATATTAATTTTCCCATATTTTTTTAGATCGTTCAAAATCCAAAAAGGTCAGTATTTTTCTTCACAGTATCCAAAATAATAGTAATAAAATCATTTTACTATTTCAAACTACTCCCTACACACCTACTAAGTTATATACATACAATTCATTTTTTATCATTCACTTAAATTAATTAAAACATCCTTATCAAAAAGATACCTTTTCCGTTCAAACCCGTATAATAGTCAAATGAGCAATGTACAAAAAAATCGAGAGAGTAGCTTATTTCAAAAAGAAAAAAAAACGTATTCATGTTAAAAAGTGGGTCTCCTATGCACCAAGTATGCACCATGCACTCGGGTATATGAGTGACTCATTAAGAAAATGAGATCTTGCCATTAATAAAAATAAGTATCCACAATAAAATGGACAGGGTCAAAGTGAGTGCACGTATCTAGAATCCGTGCACCAAATGTATATGAGACCTTGCCCATGTTAAATACAAAATTTATTGTTTATATTATTAATCGTTAATATACAATTTTTTAAAATTTAACAATAAATTATAATATATTTTTTGGTGAAATTCTTTATTTCTGTATTTGGCATAATATTTTGTTATTAGATACTATAAAGTATAAAGTTCAAAATTAATGATAATTCAGAAAATAATCAAACAAAATTAGTATTTCCCCCGTACTGGATTCAACAAAATATTTGACAAAAAGATTTGTCACGAATTAGATTGAATTTTTTTTTAAGTAGCAATAAAACAACTATATCAATTTAAATTATATCCTTCAAACATTTCAATATTACACCCCATGTCATTACTTTTACAAACAAAAGTTGACTTTTTCTTCTTTTACTTACACCACATGTCATTATTCACCCTCATAAAAAATCAACATTATTTACTACTATAATACTAATAAATAATTATCACATTAAACTTCATGCAAATAATAAATATTCAATTAAATTTAAAACGGAGGGAGTATATATATGTGGTAGATATGCCGATTGAACGTTATACCCATCGCATGGAAAAAAGTCAAAATAAAATTAGCTTTACCAAAGCTGCATCCTCTAAGTTAATATTTTAAAATTTCATGATAAATAGTAAAATATTTTCTTTTACAATATTTTAATATTAGATATGTATAGATTATATCTTAGAGTAGATTTTCTGTGCACTTGAACATTTCAGTGTAAATAAGTGAACTATTCAATGAAAAACAAGTTACATGTTTCGAAAAAATGCGCTTGAATTGCAATATGCACTCGGTGCATACAAAATTTTGCATATATCTTATTCTCTTAATACAAATATCGTGCTTATCAGTGGCGAATCTACATGTACCAAAGTGCATACCCTCTTTTTTTTAGCAAATAATTCTTTTAAATATGTGCGTATATATATTATTGTATTTACTTTGCTTATTTTTGCTTCAATTGTTCTATCATCCATCAAATTACATCCCTTTTCAATTTTTCGCCATTTCATATATCAATGTGCATATATAATTAGACAAAAACTTGTGTGAACCCAAGTTTACAGTGAACTCAATTTTTTTTAGTATCATTGTTATTTGTAAAAATTGTCACTGTTATGCATAAACACTATTACTACTATGCATAAACATTATTACTACTATGCATAAAATCTCTCACTGTTTAAACATTACTTTATAATTTTTGTTGGGAGATGAATTTAATAAAGATTTTGATTAGATCCCAAAACCCCTGAGTATGACATGTATCAAGACATTTTGGTAGTATAGGATCAGATTTCAATAGATATTAAGACTCAGGATTATCTTCACTCTGTATAGTCAGCAGATATAGATCAAGGAGAAATAGGTTGTTTTGGTCGAGCCTGAAGGACTCAGATGTTCCTGAGTAGCTCAGAAGAATCCTGAAGACCAAAACATCCCTGAAGGAGATAAGTCCTGAAGACTGAAGATCCTGAAGACCAAAAGATCCTGAAGACTGTTTTTGTACTGACCCAAAAGACCCTAAACAAGCTACTTCGAGTTGAATAGTGTTTTGTTCATTCTTAGTACAAACAAACAGAATGTTATACATTCGTGAACATTAAGGAACATATCAGTTCAGTGTGTCAGTTCAGTGTGGTTGACTAAAATAGAGCCGTTTTGTTTGTCTCTGTTCAAAGGAGGATTTCGACCAATGAGGAGACGACAACAACGTACTATACTGACACTGAAAGTGACATACCTCCGAAGAAATGTCAGTGCTGATATCTCCAAGTTCACAGAAGTTGGTGATTGGCTACGTGGCTGCATATTTCCTAATACATGCAAGGGTGTGTTCAAACCCTAGAAATAGCCGTTCATTAATAACCAAAAGAGGAAACCCTTGAAGCTGTCTCTCCAACGGATAGTTTTTCATGAGTAGACTCTTAGTGAGTTGTCTATAAATACCAAGGCCTTGTTTGTTAGTGTTAGTGTCCTAGAGATAATCCACTGTAAGGACATAATACTCGATGATATTCAGTTTGATTTAATATTATAGTTCATTTAATATTAATGTATGGCAATACACTTGTTTGAATATTATGTTTGATTGTTTGCATTTATTCGTACAAGTGTTCCCATGAGTCATTGCTGTCATTGAGGTTGTGAGAACTCAGATGACTTAAGCATGATTCTCAAATAGCCCCGATCAAGGATCATCAAGAATGGAATATTGATGATGCAAATGGAGATTGGTGTGCGATCCGCATCATACTCTTAGAGAGTGTAGTAAGATCTCACTTACTATGAGATATGTTGGGATATTTTAGTTTTGATTAATTATGCCAAAACATTATCAACTTGTGTTATTTAAGATAATCTACAGATAACAAGTTGAGGGGGAACGAGAGAACAAGTTAAGGGGGAACTCATGAAATCAGACGAAGATGATTGAGATCAGACGAGGCTGCAGACGAGGCTGATCGAGATCAGATGAGTAGGATGAGTTCCGAGTTAACTGATGAGCTGAACAAGAAGAAGCATGCTGATTTGTGATGAAGAAAACCTGATAAAATGTTGTGAAGAAATCAGAAATCAGGAGAGAAGAAATCAGAAATCAGGCGAGAAGAAATCTGAAATCAGGCGAGCTGAAATCAGAACTGATGAACAGTGAAATCAAGTCTGATGAACAGTGAAATCAGGTCTGATGAACAGTGAAATCATGTCGGATGAACAGTGAAATCATCACCCAATGAACAATGTTTTCAGCACATGATGAACAGTGATTTCAGCAGATCAGATTTCAGCAGACCAGAAATCAAAAGACCAGATCAGGCGACCAAAATCAGAAGAGATGAACAGTAATCAGCGCGACCAGATCAGATCCGTTAGACGCACAAAAAGCTGACCAATAAGAAGATGACATCACATATATGGATGTGACATAAAGGTGCAACCAACAGTGCAAAAGGGCAAAGAAAAGCTGGAAGACTATTAGTATGGATTTGAATATTACTCTCCAACGGTAATATTTAAATCCACACTATAAATACATTGCACTATCTTCAAAAGAAGATGATGGAGGATCTGCAAAGTGAAATTAAAGCCAAATATTCAAGCAACTCCATTCAAGAACACAGAGCATTAAATATCCAAATTTACCCAAGAGTGTTCTTCATTGTATCTAAGCAAAAATGTCATATCATAAGCTTAAAGAGATTTTCCCAACCTTAGCATAGAGGCTAAACAAATGTAAGGGAAAATCTCAACCTAGTTGGAAACCAAACAAACCTTACCCAAATCAGTTTGATAGGTTAAGTTTGTAGGTGAGTGAGAACTCGTTAAACATCTATAGGCGATCCCGTGAGGGAGATAAGTCCCGATTGAGTGAGAACTCGGTAAACATCTAAGCAATCCCGAAAGGGAGGGTAGGCGATCCCTTAGAGGGTGATAAGTCCCATTTGAGTGAGAACTCGGTAAACATCTGTTGGTTAAGTTGATGCCCCATGAAGGGAAGAGTGGATGTAGGACGAGTTGTCCGAACCACTATAAAAATATGTGTGTTCTTATTTGCTTTCATATTAACTGTCATACATACTTTAGCAAATCTACATAACACACATTCGAAAAAAAAAAATTAAAGTCACCTCCCATTGAGATTTTACGAGTTTTAAATCTGGTTTTTTCGGGACCAACATGATACTAGGTATCTCATGATAGATGCACCAATACCTTAGAGGGTATTGGTATACCCATCCGAGAAACCGTTTGATGTAGTTCCACTATATATGTCTACGGGTGTCTCGGTTAGTGGGAGCGATGCGATACTCCTTTGACTTGAGGTCAATACGCACGACATGTGTGGGATGATGAACTTTGACCATGACCGGCGCTTGCACCCTTCCACGGGTAGATATGGCTTGGATTGGGTTCATCACGAAGTGCATGTGCGTGCTAGTTGATCCAAGAATAGGATTCATTCCTCTAAGTGGATTTAGAGAGAATACTCATCTTCTCGTCATAATTGGATCTAAGTCATCGGCCGATGCACGTCAACTTAGACTTTGTGGCTAAGTGTGACATACATGATCAATTAGTGATTAGAGATAATATGATTAAGTTATTTGAATAGACACTTTATCATGTTCAAGACTTAATCAAATATTCGCTAATGAAAGGAGAAAATCGTAATAGCCCATGTTTCAGTTACAGGTAGTTGCACTTTTCTCGCAACGTACCTCATATATTAAGAATGTCTGATTTATTGTCTAGGGTTCAATTAAGACCGTTAGTTTGACTAATCGCTCGATACATGAGGGCCTATGGGTCACACAACAAGTAGTTCCCTTTTACAGATTATAGTTGGTTGATTAAATGTTAAATTGAATTTAATATTTAATTTATGGAGAATTAATTAATAATAAATTAATTTAGAATTACTTATTATTAATATTTAATTAAATTGGATTAATTAAATAGGAATTCCCAATAATAATATATGATATATTATTATAGGATTTAATATATATGAAATCAAATCCGTAGAGATTTGATATACAAGGAAATTAAATCTGTAGGATTTAATATATGGAATTAAATCCGTAGAGATTTGATAAACATGGAAATTAAATCCGTAGAGATTTTTATATATGGGAATTAAATCAATGAGATTTAATTTACAAGATTAAGGATTTTATTTCCTAATCAGGTTAGCTTAAGATTTAAGCTGAGCCTCCCCTATATATACAAGCTCTTAGGAATTCACAAACAACGTTAATTGGGGATTTAACGCTGGGAAATTCATCTCGGGATTTAACACTGGCAAATCCGTGCAAGTCCGTGATTGGGGATTACGTGGATACCATAGTATAGAAAACTGTATAAGAATTACTGTACGAATTCTATTTACGTTTACTCGTATTTAATTATGCAATTAACTGTTTGTTGTTGGTGAACTTTAATTTTCGCTGTGCATGTATTACGTGTTTACGTGCCTCTATATTCCAACAGTGGTATCAGAGCTTCAGGCTCTTGATTAATTGCTAATTGATTGATTTGTAAAATAATTTTTTTTATATATCAAAGCGTACGGTCAATTTGATCGACCGCAAGGTTGTAATGTTATTTGGGTGTGTTAGACACACCATATATTAATTATATTGGTTTGTGTGTGTGGTTATTTGTTTTAAATAGACAAACCCTTCCCGTCTGTTCAAAACTCGCTCGCCTCATCTTCCTCGACTGGTTAGGGTTTTTTGCTAAAACTCGCCGCCTCCATCCGCCTTGCCCTCCGCTTTTTTGTCTGGCTTGAATCAAGCTTCGCTTGAGTCGGCGCTGGCACTATCTTCCGCGACTTTGTCGCCCGGGGGTGCCGCGACGGAGCGAATCCAAATGGGTTAGACCCGTGGCGGCTTGACGCGATTCGATGCGATTCGGCACGGCTTGAGTCGCGATTCATCGTCCTCGGCAGTGGCATCATCGTTTCGATGACTATGCTTCTGGTTTGATGTGTTTCACGGTGAAACGCCACCGCTTTGCTTCGTCTCTTCATCTACCCTATCTTCGATGCTTCGCGACGCGCCTCCCCACGCTCCTAATCCATCTTCCTTTATCTTCGGTTAGTCCTCCGGCGAGGTTCTGATTCAATTTGGGGTTCTGACATCGAAGTCGCCCGCCCCAGAGGCGGCGACTTCGTCTGCACGCGCTTTCTTACGGCTTCACGCCCGTAATTTTGTAAAATTGTATGCATTGTTTTGGGTTTTTGCACCATGGTTTGTCCGATTTGGTTGGACTATTTCGATTAACCTGGATGATCTGAAATTTTAATTGACTGTTTTTTAATTCTGATGAACTGAGGTTGAATTGTTGGTTTCGGTTGTCCCGAATGGAGAGACGGTTTTTCTGGGCAGTGATGAGGGAGGGGCTATTTTGCAAATTAGATTTCAAACAGGCCCCTCTGTGCAAATTTTAAAATTACACTTGAGCCCCTATATTTATTAATTAAAATTAAATTGGATTTAATTTGTTGAAATTAATAAAATTTGAGTTTTAATAAAAACGTATTAGTTGGACTAATAACGAACTTAATTAATTAGATTAATTAAAAGACTAATATTAATAATGAATTTAATTATTAAACTCAATTTTAAAATTGAATTTTAAAATTATGGTTTAAAGGATTGAACGAGTTATTAATTCCCACTTGGTTAACGTGTTTTATATTCTGTTAACGCTTTTACGTCTGCATTATAATTGTTTGGGTAGGCGGCGCCCAATACTTGTCGGACCGTATTAAATGTTTGGTAGACGGCGCCCATATAAATGTTAGTCCGTGTAAATCATGTTTGGGTAGGCGGCGCCCAATAATTGCTCAAATATGATGTAGATTAACATGTTGGATCTCGCTTAAGCAATTAATACCCCGCCTTTAAAATGTTCCTCACTAAAATATGGTTTTCTCATTGATTTGATAAGATGTCTTCCATCAAAATTAAAAGAAAACCGGAGATTTAGTTCCAATGTGTATTTAAGGCCCTCGTCTTTTGCTCGGATCTACATCTAACGGGACTTTTATAGGGATAGGTAATGTCGCTGCTTGATGGTTGTAAACCAACTTAATTTTATTTCACTTGCCCTCGCGGGGAACAAAAGTTAAGGGACATCAGTCGAACTGGGTTCGATAAACTAGGAATTGCAGTTTCTACAATTGGTTTGGAGACGTACCAGTTATGTTATTGTGATATTCAGCCCTCGCTGGGATTATGATAGTAGGAATGTGGATCCTAGTCCATTATGATTTATATTAGATATAAATTCATATTCTTCCGATGAGGTCGTTGAATATGTGAAAATAATGGAGACAAAATAAACACAAAAGAAAGGCCATGTTTATTTTGATTGCTGAATATTGATCATAGGAATTATGTGTTTAATTTCCATTTTATTTTATTTTATTTCTCTTGGTTAGTTGAAATGTATAACTGTTATTGAGATGTGTTTTGAAAACAAACTAAATTGGATATGCCAAATTTTCTGGACTGGCACCGAAACATGTGTTTGGTGCTAAGGCAAGAATAGATTGAGTATGTGTTGGACACGTATATCCCGGTTACCTTAAAGTTGGTACTCTGAGGCAGCCACATTTGACGTAGCAGCTCAGAAGAAGTATCAAGAGGATGTTTCCCAGGCTCAATGTGTGATGTTGCTTGGCATGACTCCTGATATACATAGGCAACGTGAGAAAATGGACCTCTTCTTGATGCTCCAGCATCTGAAGGATCTCTCTGATTCTGAATCTCATTCTGAGATTTATGATATGATGAGAGATCTGTTCAGATGTTGGTTAGCTAAAAAAGGGAAAATTTCATCTCATGTGCTAATGATGATAGGCATAATTGAGAAACTTGGTAATTTAGGCATTGAGCTAAAATACCAACGTTTTCATCTATGCTATCCTCCAGTTACTCCCGGATTCATATTTTAGCTTTATTGTGAACTACAATATGAATAAGACGGATGCGACCGTGCCTGAACTTCACAACGTGCTAAAGACTTTTGAGTTCACTATCACTAAGATGGTGTTCAAAAGAAGGAGCGGGTAAACAAGGATGTATGCCTCTACTGTAAGTAGAAAAGGGCACCGGAAGAAGGACTATAAGGTTTTGGTTGCTGAAAAGAAGACACTAGGTGCTTCTAGCACTAGAACATGTATGTTTGTTATTAAGATAAACATGTCCAATGATAGCGCTAATTGCTTGGTATAGGATACCGAATGTGGCTCTCACATTTGCACTAATGTGAAAGGGCTCATGTGTCTTAGGACAGTTAGGGCGGGTGAAGTCGTCTTACACATGGAAACGGAGCAAGAATTGCTACTGAACGTGTGGAGACTTATGTGTTAGACTTACCCTTTGGTTTTAGATTAGAACTTAATGATTGTCATCTAGTTCTTTCTATTACTCGCAACATATATTTGTTGCATTGTGGATATGATGTTCTTAATATACAAAGTAAAAGACTCAAACTTAGTAATCATGAAAACCTGACTTACTTATGGCATTGTAGAACTTGATCATGTAAATGAGAAAAGAATTGCAATGTTAAGAAAGTTAGACTACTTAACCTCATTCGACTGTGAGTCTTATGGAGATTGTGAATCTTATCTCATGGGCAAGATGATCAACAGACCCTTTTTTGGGAAAGGGGTGAATGCCAAAGAAGTTCTAGAGTTGATCTACAACGATGTTTGTGGACCATTGCCCACTCTATCTAAGGGTCACTTCGGCTACTTCGTCACTTTTACTGATGATTTCTCTAGATACAGATACGTGTATCTTATGAATTCAAATCCAAATCTTTTGAGAAATTCAAAGAGCACAAAGCTGAAATAGAGAAGCAACTTGGTAAGAGTATCAAGACTCTTCGATCGGATCGAGGAGGTGAATACCTTAGCCATGAATTCACTGATTACTTGAAGTTACATGGAATCCAGTCACAATGGACTCCTCCCGGAACACCTCAGATGAACTGTGTGTCAGAGAGAAGAAACCAAACCCTATTAGACATGGTGAGGTCCATGATGAGCTTATCCTGTCTTCCAACATTCATATGGGATACGCATTACAAACCTCAATTTACATTCTGAATAGGATTCCATCTAAATCGGTTGAGCATACACCATATGAACTATGGTGTGGCAAGAAGCCAACTTTTACACATATTAAACATTGGGTTGCCCCGTGATTGTGAAAAGGATGCTTACCGACAAGTTGGAATCCAAAGGTGAAAAAGGTTACTTTGTGGGATATCCTAAGGAAACTAAGGGATATTACTTCTATCTACCTAAGAAATAATCAGTGATTGTTTCTAGGTAGACCAAGTTCCTCGAAGAAGACTATGTCTTTAAGGAACAAGGTCGTAAGCTGATAGAACTTGAAGAAATTCAAGAACCACAAATTAACAAAGAGACTGATATCCTGTCAAAGCAACATGACAAGGAATCAGTGGGAGCATTAAGCAACTTTAACGGTGGGAGTCTTTCACTAGGTGATCGTCTTTCAGCCAGTGGGAGCGTAATTGGAGTATGCTTGCTAGTGTAAGAACCTCCAAGTGGGCTGAATGAGAACAACAAAGTTCAAACTCTCGCCCAAGAGGTATCAGAAAGTGTAGCTCTTGAGGACTCTTCGGACATTGATGAAATAGATGCACCACAAAAATTTTCACTATCAGAATGTACAGCCTGCACAACCACAACTCCATAAATCAATTATGAATCGTTATCCACCCATTAGATACGGTTACCTCTTGGAGGAACTCATTAATGTGGACATACCGGATAAGGACGATCCTAATACTTACTCTGAAGCAATATTAGATATTGATTCAGGGAAGTGGCATGAAGCCATGAAATCCGAGATGGAATCGATGTACACCAATCAAGTCTGGGACTTGGTTGAGTTGCCTAAAGGGGTTAGAGCCATTTTCAAATGGCAAAGTACAAACCTACAAAGCTAGGTTGGTGGCGAAGGGTTATAGTCAACGCGAAGGCATTGACTATGATGATACCTTCTCACCAGTTGCAAAGATCAAGTCCATTCGAATTTTACTTGTGATAGCAACACACTGTGATTATGAGATTTAACAGATGGATGTCAAAACAACTTCCCTCAATGGAAACTTTGATAAGGAAGTGTTTATGACTCAACCGGAAGGTTTTATATCTAAGTCAAATTCTAATCTAGTATGATAGCTAAAGAGATCCATCTATGAATTGAAGCAAGCTTGTGGGAGTTGGAATATCCGATTTGATGAAGCTATCAAGTTTTTTTTTACTTCATCAGAAATTAGGGAAAATCCTTGCGTTTATCATAAACGCAACGGGAAGAATATTGTTTTCATAATCGTATATGTCGACGACATATTGATTTTGAGAAACAATATCCCGTTAATGCAGTCCATTAAAGATTTGTTGTCAAAGACCTTCATGATGAAGGATCTTGGTGAAGTCTGCTACATCTTAGGGATCAAGATCCACATGGATAGATCCAAGAAGATGTTGAGGCTGTCACAGTCTACCTATGTAGACAAGGTGTTGCAGTGTTTTGCGATGGAGAACTCTAAGAGAGGGTCTCTATCGGAAAATCATGGGATAAAACTATCAAAGAAGGATTGTCCTTTCTGTTGAAAGTTGATATCAAGCACATGAAAGATGTCCCATATGCATATGCAATTGGGTCAATCATGTACGCCATGATTTGCACAAGGCCGTGGCCTACCCTATCAACATCACTGGTAGATACCAACAGAATTCGGGTGAGTCTCACTGGATTGCTGTCAAGACCATTCTGAAGTATCTTAGACGAACTAAAGAATGTTTCCTTGTCTATAGTGGACAATCAGAACTAGTAGTCACTGGTTATGCTGACACAAGTTTCCAATCCGACTGTGATGATTACAAATCACAGTCAGGTTACGTTTCACTCTCAATAATGAGGCGGTCAGTTGGAATAGTTCCAAGCAAAAGGACCACAGATTCAACAACCGAAGTTGAGTACATTGTTGTATCAGAAGCCTCAAGGAGGCTGTCTGGAATTTATAGTTCTTAAGAGAACTAGGGGTAGTTCTGAATGTCAGTTGTCTAATAAAGTTTTATTGAGACAACGCTGGTGCGATTGTGCAAGCGAAGAAACCGAGATCAACAAGTATAAACGAGCATGTACCTAGACTTATCATTTGATCAGGTAGATCATAACGATAGGAGAAATATAATTAAAATGTATTCCCACATATTTAATTTAACATATCTTTTCACCAAAACACTGAGTGTTCATGTACACACTAGACATTTGATGGTCTAGGGGTTAGACATGTAAGTGATTGGCTCTAGTCCAAGTGGGAGATTGTTAGTGTTAGTGTCCTAGAGACAATCCATTGTAAGGACATAATACTCGATGATATTCAGTTTGATTTAATATTATAGTTCATTTAATATTAATGTATGGCAATACACTTGTTTGGATATTATGTTTGATTGTTTGCATTTATTCGTACAAGTGTACCCATGAGTCATTGCTATCATTGAGGTTTTGAGAACTCAGATGACTTAAGCATAATTCTCAAATAGCCCTGATCAAGGATCATCAAGAATGGGATATTGATGATGCAATGGAGATTGGTGTGCGATCTGCATCATACTCTTAGAGAGTGTAGTAAGATCTCACTTACTACGAGATACTAGGTATCTCATGATGGATGCACAAATACCTTAGAGGGTATTGGTATACCCATCCGAGAAACCGTTTGATGTAGTTCCACTATATGTGTCTACGGGTGTCTCGGTTAGTGGGAGCGATACGATACTCCTTTGACTTGAGGTCAATACACACGACATGTGTGGGATGATGAACTTTGACCATGACCGACACTTGCACCCTTCCATGGGTAGATATGGCTTGGATTTGGTTCATCACGAAGTGCATGTGCGTGGTAGTTGAGCTAAGAATAGGATTCATTCCTCGAAGTGGATTTAGAGAGAATACTCATCTTCTCGTCATAATTGGATCTAAGTCATCGGTCGATTCACATCAACTTAGACTTTGTGGCTAAGTGTGACATACATGATCAATTAGTGATTAGAGATAATATGATTAAGTTATTTTAATAGACACTTCATCATGTTCAAGACTTAATCGAGTATTCGCGAATGAAAGGAGGAAATCGTAATAGCCCATGTTTCAGTTACAGGTAGTTGCACTTTTCTCGCAACGTACTTCATATATTGAGAATGTCTGATTTATTGTGTAGGGTTCAATTAAGACCGTTAGTTTGACTAATCGCTCGATATTTGAGGGCCTATGGGTCAAACAACAAGTAGTTCCCTTTTACGGATTATAGTTGGTTGATTAAATATTAAATTGGATTTAATATTTAATTTATGGAGAATTAATTAATAATAGATTAAATTTAGAATTAATTATTATTAATGTTTAATTAAATTGTATTTAATTAAATAGGAATTCCCAATAATAATATATGGTATATTATTATAGGATTTAATATATATGGAATCAAATCCGAAGAGATTTGATATACATGGAAATTAAATTCTTAGGATTTAATATATGGAATCAAATCCGTAGAGATTTGATAAACATGGAAATTAAATCCGTAGAGATTTTATATATGGGAATTAAATCAATGGGATTTAATTTACAAGATTAGGGATTTTATTTCCTAATCAGGTTAGCTTAAGATTTAAGCTGAGCCTCCCCTATATATACAAGCTCTTGGGAATTCACAAACAACGTTAATTCATTATTCTCTATAAGATCTAGAGTTAGAATTTTCCTAGAAAATTCATCTCGGGATTCAACGCTGGTAAATTTGTGCAAGTCCGTGATTGGGGATTACGTGGATACCATAGTAGAGAAAACTGTATACGATTTACTGTAAGAATTTTATTTACGTTTACTCGTATTTAATTATGCAATTAACTGTTCGTTGTTGGTGAACTTTAATTTCCGCTGCGCATGTATTACTTGTTTATGTGTCTCTATATTCCAACATTGTTCACAACCAAGGTTACGGGAAATCAAAGAAACTCAAGAGCTCATTCGTATTCAAAGCATACATTGTGAAGCACTCGAAACCCTTAGAATTTCCCAAGTGTTTCATCTTAGAAGAGAGCTCATTTACTAAGCCTAGATTCAAGAATATTCAAAGCTTAGTTAGAGATATCCTAGCCTTTTACTTGTGTTTGATTGTCAAAGGATATCTCACCTTAGTTGGAAACCAACCAAAACCTCTTTTTTGTTAGGTAGTTTTTGTGAGTAGTTTGTTGGAGAAGTGAGAGTTGTAAAGAGTGAGTAAGCTGCTTGTGTTCAGTTTGAAAGCTCTAGAGAAGAAGTTAGTAAGCTGCTTGTGTTCAGTCTGAAAGCTTGTGTGTGTTGAGTTAGTAAGCTGCAGTAGTTCAGCCTGAAAACTCGTAGTGGAAAAGTTAGTAAGCTACTTAGTTCAGTCTGAAAGCTTAAGGTAGTAGTAGTAGTGAGTTAAGGAATTTCTCTGAGGATCAGAGAGAGTGGACGTAGGAGCTTGAATCTCTAAACCACTATAATTGCTATGTTATTTGCTTTTTGTTTTGCATTTTATCCTGTTGCATATATTCACTGAAAGCATACTCAGTTTTCTGATATTCAGTTGGAATCAATCCACTGAAGGTGCATTAAGTTGATCACATCCTTAACCACTATTTCACTAAGAAAAACAAGATTTTCAGCAAAGTAAAACGAGTATAAACTTAGGGCCTACACATTCCGCACTCTCCTGAGTATAGATAGTTGTCAAACTGATAAATTCTCCTGAGTAGTCAGTAAGATCATTATTTACTCCAAGCTTATTTGGACTCTGTGTTAAAAAGAAACTCAGAATCAATTGGGTTAATTTGAAGTCTCTGAAAGCTGCACAGTGTTATTGTCTCAGTAGACTTTGACTCAGGGCATTTTGTGCTTCTCAGGACTAACCTTCAGGACATCCTGACTCACTGATTATAGTTTTTACTGAAAAGTTTAAAAATCACTATACACGTGTATTCCCCCCCATACACGTGTGAGACTCGTTTACCCCAGGGACCAGCAAGTGGTATCATAGCAGTGGTTCATTTGACCACTTGATTTGGTGGCTATAAGTCTTGTTACTAAAGGACTTTGGTGGTCTACTGAATAGATCATCTGTTGATATCTTACAAGGCCCATTCATCATGCATTCGAAGAAACTACCTGTGTTCTCTGTTGAGAACTATGATCTATGGAGACTGAGAATGCAGGCATAAACATGAGAGAATGTGGAGAGTTGTGTCTCAAGGACCTTTTGAATATAAGGTTGTAAATCCCAGATTGACTGATAATGAAAGAGATGATCCAAGGGATGAATTTCCCAAAACTGATGTGAATATAAGGTTGTAAATCCCAGATTGACTGATAATGAAAGAGATGATTCAAAGGATGAATTTCCTAAACTGATGATCAGCTTACTCTTGAAGAGAGGAAGTTGGTTAACTTGGATTATATTGCTAAGGATACTCTGTATAACACTATTGATGATGGTGTTATGGGAATGAATTCCCACTGTGAAACTGCCAAAGAAATTTGGGACACACTTGCTATAATGTGTCAGGGCACTGATCATATCAAAGAAAATAAACTATATGTAGCTATTGCCAAATTTGATGGTTTTGAAATGGAAGATGATGAATTTATTCAAAGACTTGAGGTCATATTCACTAGCATTATGAATGATCTGAGTGCTCTTGGGAAAAGATATCCCAAAAGAGAAATTGCTTTGAAAATTCATAGAGGACTTTCTAAGAAATGAGATATACATGCTGTGGTGATTGAGAACACCAAAGATATTACTTCTATGCCATATCAAAAGGTTTTCTCTAAGTTGAAAGCATATGAATTTGTCATTGATAAGAAAACTAAGAAACCTGACAGCAAAGATGATACTTCATCTAGCAAAAATGTGGCTTTCAAAGCACAAGGAAAAATCTGCAACTCTAAAGAACCTGAGATCTCATCTAACAAAATTCAGGATGAAAAAGATGAGACAATTGCCCTGATGGCAAGAAGGTTTGAGAAAATGAACAACAGATTTGGTAAGTATAAGGGGTATTATAAAGATACCAGGTACAGGAATATGAACAACTTAGAAGCTGAAGAGAAGTCTACTGAGAAGAAGAAGGACCACAAAGCTGAAGGATCTTCATCCAGAAAGAAGGACTACAAATCCAAAGGGGAAACTGGTCAGGATGATGATACCAACAAATGCTACAACTCTTGGGATTATACTGGAAAGTATGCTTTTACTTTGTATAATCAGACTGAATTTCGGACTTATTTACTGAAATAAATTGTTTATCATTGATGCTTTAAATATCATCGAATGTTACATATATTTACTGCATAACTGTTCAATAAATAGTACGAGTTACATTGTAGTTAATTTAGTGATACCAGATCACAGAAGATTAAATTAACAGTTCCTTGTAACCAAAAGTACACCATTCACGACCTAGATGGAAATGAACAATCCATCGTGAAAGATTGAAGTGTAAGACTCAGATTGGCTTGTCTTGACAAAGAGATTACACTAGGGCATATCTAGTGCACTGAAGAGGACCTACAGGAGGACAAATTCTTCATAACTGAACTAGGAAGAATTAGACCTCAGTGGTTCGGTATTTCTTAATCTTCGTCCCTTAAATAGGATCGCGTGTGGTTAGTAATTATTGCTTTGACTTATTACGGGTAGAGAATCAACGAGATTCAATACTTTATATCTTGGGCAATATTATTGGTCACATGTGATTGCTAAGATTTAATACGGAGAATCATGTGCAAGTACGCTTGTTCGATTTGCCCCCTTGGGAGGTGCATAAGTTTTATCATACCAAATCTTGCAAGTGGAACTAGTTTCCGGTATGGGTCATAATGTTGTACCGTTCCTTTACCAAGGATAAAAGATATTAATTAATGGAAAGTTATTTCAGTGGCTTGAATTAATTAATGGGCTAGATAATCTAAAACACGGGAAATAATAATCGGGAGCCATATTAACAGTAATATGGGTTAAGATGAATAGTGCAATATTAATTATGTAGTGGGATTAATTAATATTTATGGGCTTGAATAATATTGTGGCTCAATATTGATAATTCGAGATCCATTGGAAGGTCCAATCTTAATTCTCCTAAAGTCCCCTCAAGTAGCCCAACATAAAGTCCAATAACTGAAAAAGGTGTTTAAAAATAAAATAATTTTTTTGTTGCTATTTTTTTCCTATTTTTCGAAAAATATAAATAAAAGGGGAGAAAGATTTTCTTTGAATTTTGTTATGGAATGAAGATATGTATTCTTGGAATACAAGTATATCTCATAAATTCAAGAAAATCCAAATCTTGGTTTCTTTTTCCTATTTTTTCGAAACACACCATAACAAGAGGAGTTGGGATTTGTATGGAATATTTTAATTATGGAGAAAAGAATATAGGAGATATATTCAAGATTTCTTGGAGATCAAGAAAAGATTTTTTCCTCCCTATTCTATGACAAAAATTTCGACCACCCCCTCAGTATTAATAGGGGATGAATGTTTCATCCCCAGGTGAACACGAAAAAATTAGATTTTCGGAAAAATATCAGCGTCTATAAAATATCAAATATTTTGAAACGTCGACAGATTGTTTATTTTCGAAAAACGTCAATTGTGAGTGTACAATTCCATGTGCTGGAAAAATTAGTAAATCCACAAAGGTGGTGCAACAAATTTTATTTTCCCTTTTGTTAATTGTTCGCGAGCTTCCTTCCACCGGATTGACGAGCAAGGACTTAGGAATACTTGGGAAGGCTTTTTGGTGTGTTTTCATCGACGAGACCATTGCCACTCTAAGAGGTTAGTTCACGTAAACCCGTAGCAATTCCGCATGCGTAGAATTTATGTGAACTGTTTATATGCATGATTTGTTGTTGAATTATTATTTGAATTAATATAGGATTAATTCATGCTAGTAATAATTGTTAGAATTAAATTTGTATTTAAATATTCATCCCGAATAGATCCGTGCAATTAATTCCCCAACAACTGGTATCAGAGCCTCGATTTTGGGCTCTGATTTTTAAATTGTAATTTAATTCATTTTCATTAAATTTGAAATTGGATAGTAGAGTTTCTAGATCTTTTTTGCAGGTATCCAATTATCATGAAATTTAATGTGTTTATTTATGCATGCATATAAATTGTGGTTTTTTAATTCGATTAGCTTCAATTCATTTTTGCCTAAATGAGAAAATCCACGAGTAGATTAGAATTTGTTTGATTTGATCAATGTAATAGACTAGTCTAGATCTAGGTTTATTTATTTTTTGTAAATAAATTATAACCGGATCGTAAACGAAGCGAAGAATTAAAAAAGACGGATCTGAACCAAGGCGTGCTTGTCTTGTCGTCTTGTAACGTGCCAAGGAGGCATCGCCTCTGTGACGATTTGGGCGCGCGACGTCAGGCGAGGCGGAAATTGAGGGCCGGCGGCCGGCGGGTGATCTTCCGCACGCACGTGAGCGGCGATCTTCTTAGATGCCAGGGCGAAAGCAATGTTGCTTGAGCGACCTTGGTGACGTGGGGCGGGCAAGTCTTGAGGGAAGCCGCAGCAAAGCAATCCAGATCCGCTTGGCCGCCGACCCTGCCGAGACACAAAGGCGGACCGAAAACCCGCCAGCGGCGTCTGCGCCCCGCAAACCTTACTTCGGGATGCCACTTGATACGGCCGGGGGAATGCTAGGCGGGCACTCCGACCCGCGAGCTGATCGATGACGTGGCTTGACAAGGAGTTTTTTTTAAGACGGTCAAGTAGGAGCTTTTCGAGACGAACGATGAAGGCTATGAAGACGATTTCTCAAGATCAAGACATGACAAAATTAACCATGACAATTGGATATATGTGCCCAATATGTTTAATTTTTTGTTTTGATGTTATGCATTATTTTATGCTTATTTAAATTGTGTTTAAATTTGCGATGCATGAGAAAATGGTTTTGAAAAATCTCACTTTCGAAAATTACTAAGTATGCTTAAACAATTAATTGACAATTTTATGGATAATAAATTTGAATTAATTTTGACCTCCATGATTTATTTATTTGTGAATTCTTTTGGAGAAATTCCCCACTTTTTAATGAGTCAAAAGATAGCTTTCACATGAATAAATTCCAAATGGATGTTTGTGAATTATTACTAATGGCGACGATGACCCTCCCCACGAGGCTCGCTCAAAGCGAAATAATAATTATGTATTTAATCATGGTTATTACTTAGGTATAAAATTGATATGCATATACTTCCCCGAAGTCCCTGTTAATTTTATATTGGTCAAGTGGGAACCAACTATTAATCTGGATATTAAAGGTTTGTAATTGTTCTTGTTTATAACCTGCTTGAATGTGTTTAAATAATGACCCACCCAACGTGACTTATTTAAACTGTTTTGAGATGTTGGCTGATGCATGTTCATATTTTTTTGAGATTTTAATATGATGCATGTGATCGAACCTTGTGATATATCTGTGCTTATGCATATAGTTATTTATTTAAGTTCAGCATGTCGTAACCTTTTAGTCCACTTTTATTATACTTAAAGTCAATAGAATAAGTATGGAAACTATATTGATTGGAAACGAAAAATAATAATTGTCCTAACTGCACAAAAGCACAAGTGGATTCTTGACACACCAAAATTAGATGAGCCAACTGACGAGTCAAAAATGCGGGACTCATCAGATCACCTTGCGAGAGATGTCGTCGCTGAAAATGGTGGAGGGCAAACCCGTAAGGGATTACGTACTCAAATTTATGGCCCATCTGAACAAACTTGAGGTTCTGAGTGCAGATTATAATCTGGAGACTCAGATGAATTTGGTACTTCACTCTCTGCCCAAAAGTTTTTCGAGCATTTTGGCCTCGCTAGCTGATTTGTTGCAAGCTTTTGGTCACGGCAGAGATGTTGATGAGGTACCAAACTTAAGCTTTGAACGGCAAGTGGTCCGTCATCATCTTCTAGGCCAAGGGAAGGCAAGAAAAAGAAGAGGACCAAAAGCCATAAGCAATCAAACTCAACTATTGCCAAGGACAATGGTAAGATGAGGAATGTCGGTGGTGTCAAGGAAAATCCAAAGAGGAAGTGCTTAAGCTGCGTTGAAAGAGGAAAATGGAGGTTTGCTTGTTCCAACCCCAAAAGGGACGGAAAGAAAGGTAATTCTCACGCACTAGTTGTTGAAACTTGTTTAGCGGCGTATACTTCTCATTCGTGGGTAGTTGATATGGGATCTGCTGACCATGTATGTTTCACGTTATGGGGTCCCAGCTGACCCGACAACTTAAGTGGCAGTGAAATCCTCATCACACTGGGCGATGCTACGAGAGTGGCAGCTGAAGCAGTGGGAGAAGTGCACTTGTCTTTTGAAGATAAAGTTTTAATTTTAAGAGATTTTCTTTATGTTCCCAGTTTTAGAAAGAATTCACTTTCAGTTTCTAAAATTCTGTTAATGGATACTTAGTTTCTTCTAATAAGAATGACATTATTTCTTGAAATGATGAGTGTATCTGTTATGGGACATTGGTCGAATAATCTCCATACAATTAACTGTGCACACCACTCACGAAACGCATCCTATAACACATCAACTATTTCTGATAAAAGAAAACGTTCATCAGACGCAAACGAGACACTTCTATGGCATCTAAGATTGAGACATATTAATCCAAAGAGGATCCAAAGGTTGGTAGAAGACGGTTCACTGGAGTCTCTCCAAGTTGAACCAATTCCAACCTGCGAATCATGTTTGGAGGGTAAAATGACCAAGAGGGCATTTAGAGCCAAGGGGAATAGAGCCAAAGAAGTGTTAGAAATCGTTCACACAGACGTATGTGGTCCAATGTCAACCAAAGCAAGAGGAGGTTATGAGTATTTCGTCACTTTTATCGATGACTACTCAAGGTACGATTATATTTTCCTTATGAAGCATAAATTTGAGACCTTTGAGAAATTCAAAGAATTTAAGGCTCAAGCAGAGAATCATAGGGAAAAATGAATCAAGTCTCTACGATCCGATCGTGGAGGCGAGTACCTCAGTTATGAGTTTTTGAACTACTTGTCAGATGAAGGGATTGTATCGTTAACTGCACCCGGAACCCCTCAACAAAACGGGGCTGGAGAGCGAAGAAACAGAACTCTTTTGGAAATGGTTAGATTAATGATGAGTTATGCGGATCTTTCCAAGTCGTTCTGGGTCATGCCTTGGAAACAGCGGCTTACATTCTGAACTTGGTGCCATCCAAATCGGTTCCCAAAACTCCCAAAGAATTGTGGACCGGGCGTAAGCCCAGTTTGAGACACATGAGAATTTGGGGGTGTCCGACCTACGTGTTAAGGTTGTTTGTAGGATACCCCGAGGGAACAAAAGGGTGTATGTTCTATGGTCCCGAAGATCAAAAGGTGGAAATAAGCACCCACTTTAGATTTTTGGAAGAAGACTATATGAACGAAAGAAGAGCCAGAAGTGAGATTACCTTAAGTGAGCTAAGGGGGCTAACCTCATTGCCAACTGTACAAGATGACATACCAAATGACACACTTACACAATCGGAACCTCGTCATAGTGGGAGGGTTGTAAGACAGCCCGAGAGATTCATGAGGATATGAGAGTCCTCGGACTTGATTCCCGGACAAGACGAATCAGACCCATGGACATATGATGAGGCAATCCAAGACAAGGATGCGGTTTCTTGGCAAAAGGCAATGAAAGCCGAAATGGGTTCTATGGATCATAACAGAGTGTGGGAGCTAGTCGAACCACTTAATGGGGTCAAACTCATTGGTTGCAAGTGGGTATACAAGAGAAAAAGGGGACCGGACGGGAAGGTGGAAACCTTCAAGGCAAGGCTTGTGGCGAAAGGTTATACTAAAAAAGAAGGGATCGACTATGAGAAAACTTTTTCACCTGTAGCAATGCTCAAGTCCATCCGGATTCTCTCGTCGATTGCTGCGCATCTCGATTTTGAAATCTGGCAAATGGATGTCAAGATAGCTTTCCTTAACGGAAGTCTTGATGAAGAAATCTATATGCAACAACCCCAAGGCTTCATTGAAAAGGGCCAAGAACACCTAGTTTGTAAGCTCATGAAGTCCATTTACGGACTCAAACAAGCATCCAGAGCTTGGAACCAATGTTTTGATCATGTTATAAAGTCTTATGGGTTTGATCAAAACGAGTTCGAAAGTTATGTGTACAAAAAGCGTGTCGGAACTACATTGGTATTCTTAGTACTATACGTAGACGACATTCTGCTCATCGGGAATGATGTAAAGATGTTATCAGACGTAAGGGCATGGCTTTCAAAACAGTTTGATATGAAGGACTTAGGGGAAGCCGGGCACATCCTTGGGATCAAGATCACTCGAGATCGCAAGAAAAGGATGATAGGCTTATCGCAAGCTTCATATATAGACAATGTCTTGAAATGATTCAGCAAGCAGGATTCCAAGAGAGGCTTCGTACCTCTCAGGCATGGAATCCATCTAACCAAGGAAATGTGCCCTAAGACACAAAAGGAGATAGATTACATGAAAGACATTCCTTATGCTTCGGCTATCGGAAGACTTATGTATGCAATGTTGTGCACGAGACTGGATATCTGCTTTGCCGTTGGCATGGTGGCAAGATATCAAAGTAACCCGGGGAAAGAACATTGGACGTCAGTTAAAAACATTCTGAAGTATCTGAAAAGAACTCGAGATAGAATGTTGGTTTATCAGTCAGATAGTCTAATCCTCATCGGCTACACGGACTCGGATTTCCAATCAGACTTAGATTCCAGAAAATTTACCTCCGGTAGTGTGTTTTGCATGGGGGGAGGAGCCATGACGTGGAGAAACGATAAGCAGAAATGCATCGCAGATTCTACCATGGAAGCCGAATATGTAGCCGCGCTTGGAAATGAAAAAAAAGCAATTTGCTCAAGAAATTCCTAGTGGACTTGGATGTAGTTCCGAATTTGCCCAAAGACAATCATTTGTTTATTGTGACAATGTCGGAGCAGTTGCAAATTCAAGGGAACCAAGAGCCCACAAGGCCAGCAAACACATTGAAAGGAAATACCATCTTATACGAGAAATTGTTAAGAGAGAAGATATAGAGGTTGCAAAGATCGCGTCAGAAGACAACCTAGTTGATCCATTCACAAAGGGTCTGCCTCAGAATACATTCGAGAGACATGTGGAAGGAATGAGTGTCAAGACCGTTGCCAATCTGCTTTGAGTATAAGTGGGAGACATTATTAGGTTCGTGTAGGTGACATTATATGTCACGTATTAGGAACTACACGAGATATGTTGTAGTATACTTAAAAGCAGACTTTGAGTATAAGTGGGAGATTGTTGGGATTATACTGGAAAGTATGCTTTTACTTTGTATAATCAGACTGAATTTCTGACTTATTTACTGAAATAAATTTTTTATCACTAATGATTTAAATATCATCGAATGTTACATATATTTACTGCATAACTGTTCAATAAATAGTACGTGTTACATTGTAGTTAATTTAGTGGTACCAGATCACAGAGATTAAATTAACAGTTCCTTGTAACCAAAAGTACACCATTCACGACCTAGATGGAAATGAACAATCCATCGTGAAAGGTTGAAGTGTAAGACTCAGATTGGCTTGTCTTGACCAAGAGATTACACTAGTGCATGTCTAGTGCACTGAAGAGGACCTACAGGAGGTCAAATTCTTCAGATCTGAACTAGGAAGAATTAGACCTCAGTGGTTTTTTATTTCTTAATATTCATCCCTTAAATAGGATCGCGTGTAGTTAGTAATTATTGCTTTGACTTATTACGGGTAGAGAATCAACGAGATTCAATACTTTATATCTTGGGCAATATTATTGGTCACATGTGATTGCTAAGATTTAATACGGAGAATCGTGTGCAAGTACACTTGTTCGATTTGCCCCCTTGGGAGGTTCATAAGTTTTATCATACCAAATCTTGCAAGTGGAACTAGTTTCCGGTATGGGTAATAATGTTGAACCGTTCCTTTACCAAGGATAAAAGATATTAATTAATGGAAAGCTATTTCAGTGGCTTGAATTAATTAATAGGCTAGATAATCTTAAACACGGGAAATAATAACCAGGAGCCATATTAACAGTAATATGAGTTAAGATGGATAGTGCAATATTAATTATGTAGTGGGATTAATTAATATTTATGGGCTTGAATAATATTGTGGCTCAATATTGATAATTCAAGATCCATTGGAAGGTCCAATCTTAATTCTCCTAAAGGCCCCTCAAGTAGCCCAACATAAAGTTCAATAACTGAAAAAGGTGTTTAAAAATAAAATAATTATTTTTTGCTATTTTTTTCCTATTTTTCGAAAAATATAAATAAAAGGGGAGAAAGATTTTCTTTGAATTTTGTTATGGAATGAACATATGTATTCTTGGAATACAAGATTATCTCATTAAATTCAAGAAATCTCCCACTTGGTTATTTATATGAAGTTTTCGAAAATTTTGAGAAAATAAGGAGAAAGAAAGATTTTCTTGATTTTCTTGAAAAGATATTATGGATGATATGTATTTTTTGGAATACAAGTATATCTCATAAATTCAAGAAGATCCAAATCTTGGTTTCTTTTTCCTATTTTTTTGAAACACACCATAACAAGAGGAGTTGGGATTTTTATGGAATATTTTAATTATGGAGAAAAGAATATAGGAGATATATTCAAGATTTCTTGGAGATCAAGAAAAGATTTTTTCCTCCCTATTCCATGACAAAAATTTCGACCACCCCCTCAGTATAAATAGGGGATGAATGTTTCATCCCCAGGTGAACATGAAAAATTGGTTTTTCGGAAAAATATCAGCGTCGATAAAATATCAAATATTTTGAAACGTCGACAGATTGTGTATTTTCGAAAAACGTCAATTGTGAGTGTACAGTTCCATGTGCTAAAAAAATTAGTAAATCCACAAAGGTGGTGCAACAAATTTTATTTTCCCTTTTGTTAATTGTTCGCGAGCTTCCTTCCACCGGATTGACGAGCAAGGACTTAGGAATACTTGGGAAGGCTTTTTGGTGTGTTTTCATCGACGAGACCATTGCCACTCCAAGAGGTTAGTTCACGTAAACCCGTAGCAATTCCGCATGCGTAGGATTTATGTGAACTGTTTATATGCATGATTTGTTGTTGAATTATTATTTGAATTAATATAGGATTAATTCATGCTAGTAATAATTGTTAGAATTAAATTTGTATTTAAATATTCATCCCGAATAGATCCGTGCAATTAATTCCCCAACAACAACTGCAAGAAGAAAGGTGACTTCCAGTATGACTGTCCTGAGTTGACTCCCAAGGAAAGAAAGGAGAGGCAAGACAAAAGAGACAAGAAGTATCCCAGCAAGAAGGCTATGGTTGCTGAAGAAGAACAATCTGGAGAAGGATCCAGCTCTTCAGAAGAAATGTTCTCTGATAGTGATAGTGATGATGTATGCCTTGTTGCTATTGAGGAGGTAAATTCTTCTATCTCTCTTGTTGCTCCTACACAAGCACCTGAGTTATCAAGTTCATCTCTAACCAGTAATTTTGACCTGGTGGGTTCTCTTGAGAATCTGATGAAGGACTATTCTGTGTTACAAGAACTGTTCATTTAAACTAAGAGCAGAATGAAGTACTGACTGCTGAGAATCTGAAGTGGAAAAACTATAATGCTGCTGAGATCACTTTTCAATTGATGGGAGTAATTGATGAACTTGATGTTCTGAAAGTACAACTCTCAGAGAAAGAGAAGGTCGTAGAGGCCCTAAAAGGAAAATTAGAGAAATCCACTGAAGAGAATCAGCTTATCAGAACTGAGTTCAATGACCTCTTTGAGAAACATGAAACTCTAAAGAAAAGTGAGGATAGTTTGCGGAGAAAGTTAGCTCTATTGAATTCTGCATCTCATGCAATAGATGAAATTCAGAGCTATCAAAGACCTGCAACTATAAAGGCTGGATTGGGATATAATCCAGGGAGAACCTCAAATGATCTTCTGAATGCTACTTCTACAAGTGGTACTAAGACTGTCTTTGTTAAACTGGCAATTTGTACTGATCTTCTTATTGAAGAAGAACCCTGTGTTTTAGAAAAGGGTAAAGGACCTTCATAGAACCTGAAGGTTCAGGAAAGAAAGCCCAAACCTCAGGAAAAGGCTAGAAAACCTGAACACTCAGTAGGAAATCCTCAGGCCAGTACTTCGAAGCCTCGGGCTAAGAACCCCAACCTGAAAAAATTTGCCCTGAACCATCAGAGGAATCCTCAGAAGAGAAACACTCAACCGAGAAATTCTCAGATGAGGAGACCAAGTCCTCAGGATACTGAAAGACAACAATTTCAGTACAGGCAACCTAAACCCCACTTGCCTAAGGGTAAAGGCTTCCTGAACCCAAGTCAGCAGAGACAGAGATCAGCTGCACCAAAGCCAAAGCACTGGAACAAGAGACCTGAACCAAAGAAGAATTCTAAGGCTCATGTTCATGCTAAGGCTGGCACTCATACACAAGGGACTACCAAGGAATCTAAGGTGGTGAATGTGTATGTAGATGTTTATGGAAGACAAATCAGCCACTCTAAAGTAATTAGAGTTGTGAGGCAGATTTAGGTTCCAAAAGGTACAGCTAACCTAGTAGGGGCCTACACCAAATGGGTACCTAAGGCCTGATTTTGTTTCAGGTGAAGGAAAAGGGCACTGAGCTGAATGAAGACAACATAACCTTGATGAGTGGAACTGAAATTGCACTTGCTGCATGGTACTTGGACAGTGGATGCTCAAGACACATGACAGGATACAAACATTTGCTCACTGACTATGTTAAACAGAAAGACCCTCAGATAACATTTGGAGATAACTCCAAAGGACAGACAGAAGGATATGAAACACTTGAAGTTCATACTGTTCATATCCATGGTGTATCATAAGTGTCTGGTTTAAAGCATAACTTGCTTTCTATCAGCCAATTCCGTGATAAAGGATTCAGTGTTGAATTCTCAAAGAACTTGTGCTATGTGTAAGATAATGTTTCACAACAAGTACTACTGACTGGTACTAGAAAAGGAAATGTGTATCTTGCTGATTGGAGACTAACACCTATGGATACATGTTTAATGGTTAAATGGCTACTGAAACTAGTTGGTTATGGCACAAAAGACTGAATCACTTGAACTTCAAAACCCTGAATAAACTTGCAAGATTAGCACATGTAAGGGGGTTACCAAATGAAGTGTTCAGTAAGGATCATGTATGTGATGCTTGTTTGAAAGGCAAACAAATTAGAGCATCATTCAAAAGTAAAGTAGAAGTATCTACTGATAGAGTACTTCAGCTGTTACATATGGATCTCTTTGGTCCAGTAACACCTGTAAGTAGAAATGGTAGGAAATATACATTGGTAGTAGTTGATGACTACTCTAGATACACATGGGTCATATTCTTACTCAGTAAGAAGGAGACTCAGACAAAACTGCCTGATTTACTAAAAGGGCTCAATAATGAAAAGAATTTGAGTGTGGTCAAAATCATATCAGATAAAGGCACTGAGTTTATAAACCATATTATATCTGATTACTGTGCAGCAAATGGAATAGCTCACGAAACATCATCTGCAAGGACCCCTCAACAAAATGGTGTTGCTGAAAGAAGAAATAGGACCCTGAAAAAAACTGCAAGAACAATGACTGTTGAAGCTGACATTCCTAAGAGATTTTGGGCTGAGGCAGTCAACACTGCATGCTATTCTCAGAACAGATCCATGCTGACAAAGAATTAAGGCAAAACACCATATGAGCAGTGGAATGAAAGGAAGCCTCTTGTTTCTTTCTTTCATGTGTTTGGTTGTAAGTGTTTCATACACAATAATAGTAAAGATCAGTTGAAAACTTTTGATAGAAAACCTGATGAAGGAGTATTCTTGGGATATTCTGAAGTCGGTAAAGCATTAAGGGTTTACAACTGTAGGACCCTTATTGTGGAAGAAACACCTCATGTTGTTTTTGATGAATCTACTTGTGTTCATAAGAAACAGGAAGATGATTCAGGAGACTTGACAAAGAGAATCACCACCAGACTTAGCCTGAAGAAGAATGGCAAACCATCATCTGAGCCTGAAAAGAAGAAGTCAATCACTTAATATGAATGGAGTGAAACTGACTCAGAGGAAGAAGAGACTCAGGGATGGAAACACTTAGGTTGGTGAAACTCAGGATGATAGTTCTCCACTGAAGGAAAGCCAACACATTGAAGCTGACCCATCTAAACAAACCCCAGTTCAGACTCAGGTATGTAATGCCGATGAAGATGTGGTCACAGCTGAGGTAAACTCTAAATCTATCAACCATGGGGGAAAAAATGTCACTGACAATGTTCTGAATGGAATTTCCCCTGAGGAAGATGATTCCTTCTTTCCTTTCTTGTTGTTCCCTGAATTCAATGAATTACCTGAACCTAACATTTTTGATATTGAGGATACTACTGAAGGGGGAACATCCAGAAGAACATGGTTAGATAGTCACCCTGCAACTCAGATTATAGGATGTGAAGGAGTTAAGACCAGAAGGTTTCATGGAGAAAGTGCCTTATTATACTGCTTTCTATATGAGAAAGAACCTACTGAGATTGAAGAAGCTCTTCGAGATTCATTATGGATTATTGCTATGCAAGAAGAACTGAATCAGTTTGCAAGAAATGAAGTATGGGAGCTAGTAGATAGACCTAAGAGGCACAATGTGATTGGAACTAAATGGGCATTCAAGAACAAAAGAGATGAGAACAATGTCATTGTAAGAAACAAGGCAAGGCTAGTTACACAAGGTTATTCCCAAGAAGAAGGCTTGGATTATGATGAAACCTTTGCACCAGTTGCAAGACTAGAAGCCATTAGATTGTTTCTTGCATGTGCTGCTCATATGAAGTTCATAGTATATCAGATGGATGTGAAAAGTGCATTTCTGAATGGTGTGCTTAAAGAAAAAGTTTATGTGGAACAACCTCCAGGCTTCTGTCAGAATGACCAAGTTTACAGGCTCAGAAAAGCCTTGTATGGTCTGAAGCAAGCACTCAGAGCATGGTATGATACTCTATCTCAATTTCTTATTGACCATGGTTTTACCAAAGAGACTGTTGATAGAACCTTGTTCAGGATAGAAGATGGGAAATATATCTTACTAGTTCAGATTTATGTTGATGACATCATTTTTGGATCACCTAATCATCAGATGTGTGAAAAGTCTTCTGCCCTGATGAAAGGAAAGTTTGAGATGTCAATGATGGGGGAGATGAATTTGTTTCTAGGACTTCAGGGGAAATAATCAAAAGAAGGAATTTTCATCAATCAGGCAAAATACACCAAAGATCTGATTGCGAAGTATGGTGTACAAAATTGCAATGCAGTTAGAATTCCTATGAATAGTAACTACAAGATGGATCCTGATCCTGAAGGTAAGTCAGTTAACCACACTGATTATAGAGGGATCATTGGATCACTGCTCTATCTCAGAGCAAGTAGGCCTGATATTACTTTTGCTATTGGGATATGTGCAAGATACCAAGCCAATCCTAAGGCTAGTCACATGGAAGCTGCCAAAAAGATTTTAAGATATCTTAAAGGCACTGTGAATAGAGGATTATGGTATCCAGCTGATGATAACCTTGAATTAACCGGTTATTCAGATGCTGATTATGGTGGTTGCAGGAATGACAGGAAGTCCACTTCAGGAACTTGTCAATTCCTTGGAAGCAAACTGATATCTTGGTTCTCTAAGAAATAAACTTCAGTTGCAACTAGTACTACTAAAGCAGAATACATGGCTGCAGGAAGCTGTTGTGCACGGATTCTTTGGCTAAGGCAACAATTGAGGGATTATAAGATTATAGCCAATGAAGTACCTATATTTTGTGACAATAACAGTGCTATTGCTATCTCACAAAATCCGGTATTGCACACCAGATGCAAACATGTTGACATCAGACATCATTTCATTAGAGACCATGTTGAAAAGAAAGATATCAGGATGGAGAAAATTCACACTGATAAACAAAGAGCTGATATTCTTACTAAGCCTTTAGCTGAGTCAAGATTTCAGGAACTATCAGTAGAATTAAAGATGTTGGACCCTAGTGAGTAAAACGTACTGAAGAAATAAGTTCTTCAGATGCATGAAGTTATTCAGGAAGGAATAACTCAGGAAAAAAATCTCTCAGGATGATTTTTGTCAAGGTCAGTATTCAGTAAGGTTTATGTATTTAATTAAACCTGAAACAATACTCGACTCATGCATTTACTCACAACATTTATTTCACTCAGTAATCATTGAAAATATATGACTAAAGACCTGAACTTTAAGCGGGAATGTTTGAAAGAATTATATTGGCTAGAATTGCGGTAGAAAACCGAAGGGTTGCCTCGATTAGAGTGAAACATCATTTTGTCACCCTAATTTCTACTATTTGCTGCACTTATCTGATTATTTGCCATAAATAACAAATAACTTTCAAGATTATATTTTATCCCAGATTAAATCTCGTTCGTTCATTTCTTTATCCATCAAGATTTAATCCTAGCCCTTGATCTTCTCTTCCCAAGATCATATATATAACCCAGAATTCTCTTGATCAAACACTTTTACACTCCCAGTTTTTCAAAACTTCCAAATTCTCAAAACCCTTAATCTTCGAACGCTCAAAATTTCTCATATTTTCAAAACTCTTACAATGGAATTTCCAGCTATGCCATGATTAAAGATCTCGCTGAAACTGATAAGCCCTACTTTGAACATGTAGTAGCAATGATTGAGAACAAAGCTACCACGGTTGAGGAAGAAGCCTTGAATATGCTTTGGTTGGCTCCGTTGGAGAGATTGGTGAGCAACACGCTGAATTTGGAGTTACCACAAGAGGTTTTGTAGTTCGTGATCAACTTACGAGAAGGTGCACAAGGCTCTTTGGTTTCACAGTTGAGTTTTGGTACATACGCGAAATCAAAAGCCGAGATATTATGTATAAAAGAGGTACGTTTATCTCTCGAAGATATTAATGATGTTTTTGAATTGTGCAATAGAGGGGTAGATCCTGCGTTATACATGTCTGTGCGAGAACAGGAAATTTTGGATAGATTTTATGAGTCTAAAATAGAATTGAAGGGGTCCCTGAACAAAAAATGTTTAAAACCAAAATATAGAGTTCTAATTGATATTGTGGCCAAGTGCATGATGAGCACCTCTGGAAGTCTAGAGCAAGTGAGCCAGAATAAGTTGAGGCTCATGGCCGCAATTGAAGACTCACAGACGATGGAATTTAACTGGTTGAAGTTTCTGGTGGATTGCAAATTACATCAGAATCAGAAGTTGAAATATGCTAAGGGAGAATTTACGAAGAACGGGAAGGTCTTGTTTGGGATGAAGGTAAGCTTTCTCATTGAAACGTTTCCGAGGGAGAACATGTTCTTATTGTATAGAAAGGAATTTTTCTGAAACAGAATCATGTTTAGAAAACCAAAATCACAAAGGAAGAAACCGGCAACTTCTGAGAGTTTAAGCTCTACGGGACAAGACGAGCCTGAAGAACCCGTAGAACCTGAGGAATCAAAATCCGATCAGGACAATGTGGTTATTTCTGAAATGGCTAAGAAGAAAGCCAAGAAAGTGGTTGAGAAACGTCCTGAGGAGGCGGAGAAAAGGAAGAAATCTCTGGAACTTCTGAAAGTAAAAAGGGAAATAGGAGAGAAAAAGAAGGCTCGGGAAGAGCAGAAAATGAAGAAAAAGCACCTCAGAACGATTGGGGAAATTGAGGCAGGAGAGAAATCTCCTTTGGACACTTTGGCAAAAGTGGTCTCTCAGGCCACTTAGCAAGGAACCCTTTAGAAGGAAAGGTTGCCTGAAGAAGGAGGGGATGAGGATGTCTTTACTGAGGTACTAGGTACCAGTATCAGCACTGACCGGATTACCCGAGAAATCTTCACAGGTTCCCAAGAACCTGCTGAAGAAAGCTAAAGTCAGATCCCACCCACCCACTCACCCCTCAGAGCCAATTTTTACCATACCTTCAGAGGCTCAGTCTAGCTCTGAAGAGGAGGCACCTATTCCTGAACTCAGGAAAGGTGACGCGGAAGAAAGAGACTGGAATCAGAAGGATGAACGCTTTGTCTTGGATAAATATCCTAAACTAGCTAACTATCCTGATATTCAGGATATGTTTTTCATATTAAAGACGGCCATGTTGATTGTAAACCAGTCCTTTGCCATGATGCTGAAGTTAGGCAACTTCAGAGGTGAAGGGTTTTGGGCAGAGAAGGTGGCTGAGCATGATGCATTTTCAGGACTTGGAAAGCGAAGACTTAGGATCAAGCATGCTGAGTTTGATGCATTGGTGATGAAAAAGCTTGCTGAGAGAAAAAATGCTAATCAACCTGAAGGTGATGTCACGTAGCAGGACATGGATGATCAAGGTCCATATCAGGGCAAAAATGCTAAAGACATTCCTGAAGGGAGCAGGAAGGATGCTGAGCTTGAGATTGGAGCAACTGCTCAGAGGGAACAGGCTCGGGAAGTTCCATCACTTCCACTGATTGCATTTGGAGAAGCCCATCAGGAGCCTGCTGCAACAATAACCTAAATTGTTGACATTGGAGTACAGATAGAGACTGAAGAAGAGACTCCAATTCCTCCACAATCAGCTGTTGATCTCACTCCTATCCTTGAGAAGCTTACCAAGCTCGAGCCCATTGTTGATCAGATTTCTAAACTTGAGCCTCTGGTGGGAGAAGTGTCAAAGATTGTTGAGACACAGACTTCTCAGGGCAAATTCATGGAAACCCTCAACACATCTATGGTGTCTACTGATCAGGTAATGTTGCTAACTACTTCCATTGATAGTAAATTTACTAATATAAATGTGAAATTAGGAGATGTTGCTAAGGAGGTGAAGGATGAGATGAAAAGGAGGTTTGAACTGAGATCAAAGATGCTTGAGGATTTGCTGAAATCCAGGACAGTGGAGTTGATTAAGTCTGTTGTTGAAGAGATGAGTGTCTCACACATGGAGAAAATGAAATCAACTTTTGGTGGTCTTGTAGAAGACACCAATACAGGGTTAAATGTTCTCCAAAGGATTCAGGATGAACATTTTCAAGTGGCTGCTAAAGTAAGGTCCATTGGAAGGGAACAAATGCACATGGACAGAACTCTCCCTCAAATCATTGTTGATTATGATGCCAAAAAGGGGGAAAGTTATGACAAGCTTGCTGCATTGCCTCCCTTGGAGAAGCAAATGGAACAATTCCCTACTGAAACTCAGAGAGGAGAGAAGAGAAAAGAGCCTGAAATTATGATTCACCCTGAAGCAACTATGGAGGTTATAAAACAAAGAGCAAAGAGGCAGAGGGAACAGGAATCCAGTAAGCGTGGGGAAGCACATGGAATCCTGATGCCTCAGAAGATGCCTGAGAGAGCTGCTGCTGCTTTTGTAGAAAAACCCCTGAAGAGGAAATCAAAGGACATTGCCAAGCCAGTCAGTAAGAAACCTACTCAGAGGAAATTAATTGTTGAGTTTGAAGAAGAGGAGGAAACTCAGGAGACAACTGCTCAAAAAGAAGAAGACTCTGAGGCTGATGAACCATTCAAAGAAGGTTTTGGAGAATATGATGTATCCTCCAAACGTCTTAACTAGGATTGGCATAACTCTGTAAAGATGATTGAAGCAGAGAAGTTGAGAAGAGTTGTTGTTTCTGTGTCGGGATCGGAGATGACCAGGAAAGCAAGAGAAGAAGTCAAGAGGAACCGAGGTGGATTCCAAAGGATGGTCTACAAGAGGAGAGGGACAAAGCCAAGGAAGAGGATGTGGCCTCATGTGGATAAATGGATGCCAATTGAACTGAATTACAAATGGGAAACAACTAAGAGAGAGTTTGTTTTCAATTACGATATTCTACAGATATGGCCGCGATCCATAACAGACAGGGATGATGTTTTTATCGCCTATCTTCTGAAGAATTTCACTGATGAATGCCAGAATTGGTTTAATGTGTTTGATACATTGGATTATCAGTTGAAGGCACCTGGACAGATCAAGTATTCTCCACCTAAGTTCAAAAATGGAATGATCAACTACGACTTCATCTATGCTGATTTTGTGGACCAAGCTGAATACCTTGAGCTGACAGGAAGTGATGCTCAAACTATTCAGAAGAGGGAAGAGCTGAAGAAAAGGTACTATGGTATGTTCAACTTGGAACCTCCCACAGATGAAATTGAATCCGATGATGAATGATGTAGTTTTTGCTTCAGTAGAGTAGAGATAAACCTTTGTATCTTTTACTCATAGTTTTTATGCTTTAATGAAAAAACTCTACTGATTTTTGTTGATCAAAAATATAATTTCTCATTATTTTACTGATTACTTGATGGTTGTTATTTACTTGTTCTTACTTGCTATAGAAATTGAAACCTGATTAGATGATAGGTTTATTTCTGTTGTACTTGCAAGATTGTAACAAGATGGTTTTGACATCATCAAAAAGGGGGAAATTGTTGGGAGATGAATTTAATAAAGATTTTGATTAAATCCCAAAAACCCTGAGTATGACATGTATCAGGACATCTTGGTAGTATAGGATAAGGGAGAAATATGTTGTTTTGGTTGAGCCTGAAGGACTCAGATGTTCCTGAGTAGCTCAGAAGAATCCTGAAGACCAAAAAATCCCAGAAGGAGAAAAGTCCTGAAGGACTGAAGATCCTGAAGACCAAAAGATCCTGAAGACTGTTTTTGTACTGACCCAAAAGACCCTAACACAAGCTACTTCGAGTTGAATAGTGTTTTTTTCATTCTTAGTACAAACAAACAGAATGTTATACATTCGTGAACATTAAGGAACATATCAGTTCAGTGTGGTTGACTAAAATAGAGCCGTTTTGTTTGTCTCTGTTCAAAGGAGGATTTTGACCAATGAGGAGACGACGACAACAACGTACTATACTGACACTGAAAGTGACATATCTCTGAAGAAATTTCAATGCTGATATCTCCCAGTTCACAGAAGTTGGTGATTGGCTACCTGGCTGCATATTGCTTAATACATGCAAGGATGTGTTCAAACCCTAGAAATAACCGTTGAAGCTGTCTCTCCAACGGATAGTTTTTCAAGAGTAGACTCTTAGTGAGTTGTTTATAAATACCAAGGCCTTGTTCACAACCAAGGTTACGGGAAATCAAAGCAAATCCAGAGCTCATTCGTATTCAAACCATACATTGTGAAGCACTCAAAACCCTTAAAATTTCCCAAGTGTTTCATCTTAGAATAGAGCTCATTTACTAAGCCTAGATTCAAGAATATTCAAAGCTTAGTTAGAGATATCCTAGCCTTTTACTTGTGTTTGATTGTCAAAGGATATCTCACCTTAGTTGGAAACCAACCAAAACCTAAACCCTTTGATTAGGTAGTTTGTGTGAGTAGTTTGTTGGAGAAGTGAGAGTTATAAAGAGTGAGTAAGCTGCTTGTGTTCAGTTTGAAAGCTCTAGAGAAGAAGTTAGTAAGCTGCTTGTGTTCAGTTTGAAAGCTTGTGTGTGTTGAGTTAGTAAGCTGCAGTAGTTCAGCCTGAAAACTCGTAGTGGAAAAGTTAGTAAACTGCTGAGTTCAGTCTGAAAGCTTAAGGTTGTAGTAGTAGTGAGTTAAGAAAATTTTAAGGAAATTCTCGAGGAACCACTATAATTCTTTGAGAGTTTTTACATTTTATCTGTTGCATATTTCAATTTGAAAGATCATTTTCTCGATATTCATTGACCACAACCTTAACCACTATTTCACTAAGAAAAAGAAGATTTTCAACAAAGTAAAACGAGTATAAACTTAGGGCTTACAAATTCTGCACTCTAGATAAGCTAGTATAGATAGTTGTCAAACTGATAAACTCTCTTGAGTAGTCAGTAAGATCATTATCTACTCCAAGCTTATTCGGACTCTGTGTTAAAAAGAAACTCAGAATCAGTTTGGTTAATTTGAAGTCTCTTAAAGCTGCTTAGTGTTATTGTCTCAGTAGACTTTGACCAGAGCATTTTGTGCTTCTCAGGACTAACCTTCAGGACATCCTGAGTCGCTAATTATAGTTTTTACTGAAAATTTTAAAAATCACTATACACGTGTGTTGGAATTTAGAGGCACGTAAACACGTAATACATGCGCAGCGGAAATAAACAGTTCACCAACAACGAACAATTAATTGCATAATTAAATACGTGTAAACATAAAGAGAAGCCTTACAGTAAATTGTACGCATATTTCTCTACTATGGTATCCACATAATCCCCAATCACGGACTTGAACGGATTTGCCAGTGTTGAATCCCGAGATGAATTTGCTAGGAAAATTCTAACTCTAGATCTTATGGAGAAAATATGAATTAACGTTGTTTGTGAATTCCCAAGAGCTTGTATATATAGGGAGGCCCAGCTTAAATATTAAGCTAGCCCGATTGGGAAATAAAATCCCTAATCTTTATTTAAATAAATCTCTACGATTTATTTCCTATATATAAAATCTCTACGGATTTAATTTTCATGTATATCAAATCTCCACGGATTTGTTTTCATATATATTAAATCCTATAATAATATTCCATATATTATTATTGGGAATCCTATTTAATTAAATCCAATTTAATTAAACATTAATAATAATTAATTCCAAATTAATCTATTATTAATTAATTCTCCATAAATAAAATATTAAATCCAATTTAACATTAAATCAACCAACTATAATCCGTAAAAGGGAACTACTTGTTGTGTGACCCATATGCCCTCATATATCGAGCGATTAGTTAAACTAACAGTCTTAATTGAACCCTAGACAATAAATCAGACATTCTCAATATATGAGGTGCGTTGCGAGAAACGTGCAACTACCTGTAACTGAAACATGGACTATTACGATTTCCTCCTTTCATTCACGAATACTCGATTAGTCTTAAACATGATGAAGTGTCTATTCAAATAACATAATCAATTTATCTCTAATCACTAATTTATCATGTATTCATTTTGACCACTTGCTTTGGTGGTCATAGTCTATTTTGCTAAAAGACTTTGGTGGTCTACTGAATAGATCTGTTTGTTGATATCTTACAAGGCCCAGTCATCATGCCTTCTAAGAAACTTCCTATGTTCAAAACACGGGAAAGAATGTGGAGAGTGGTTTGTGAAGGACCATTCAAATTTACTGTTGTGAATCCCAGAATCACTGATACTGAGAGGAATGATCCCAGAGATGAATTTCCAAAGTCTGATGATCAACTTACTCCTGATGAGAGAAAGTTAGTCAATCTGGACTACATTGCTAAAGATACTTTGTATAACACTATTAATGATGGTGTTATGTGGATGATTTCTCACTGTGAAACTGCAAAAGAAATATGGGACACACTTGCTGTTATGTGTCAAGGCACATATCATATTAAGGAAAACAAAATTTCTGTTGTTATTGGAAAGTTTGATAGCTTTGAAATGGAAGATAGTGAATCCATTGGCAAACTTGAGGTCAGATTCACTAGCATCATGAATGATCTGAGTGCTCTTGGGAAAAGATACCCACAGAGAGAAGTGGCACTGAAAATTCTTAGAGGATTATCTAAGAAATGGGATATACATGCTGTGGTGATTGAAAACACCAAAAATATTGATTCCATGCCATATCAACAAGTTTTCTCTGAACTGAAAGCTTATGAGTTTGTGATTGACAAGAAAACTAAGAAATCGACAAGGAAAGATGATTCTTCATCTAGCAAGAATGTGGCTTTCAAAGCCAAAGAGAAATCTGTAAGTCTAGAGAGTCCGAGAACTCACTTGCCAAAAATTAGGATGAAGCAGGAGGATAAGCTAGTACTGATGGCTAGGAGGTTTGAAAGACTCAATAGCAGATATGGGAAATATAAGAAATATTACAGAATCACAGTACAAGAGAAACTTCGTGGTTCGAGGACGGATACTGTTTGAAAAAGGAAGGACCATAAAGCTAAAGGATCCTCATCCAAAAAGAAGGACTCCAAGACCAAGGAGGAAAGTGATCAGGATGATGATGCCAACAGATGCTACAACTGTCAAAAGAAAGGTCACTTCCAATATGAATGTCCCGAAATGAAAAGCTAAAAAAAGAAAGGAAAGACAAGCCAAGAGAGACAGGAAAGATCTCCAAAGAAGAAAGCAATGATTCTGAGGAAGAAGAACATTCTGAAGAAGGTTCCAGTTCCTCAGATGAGATTTTCTCAGATAGTGACAGTGATGATATCTGTCTTATGGCTGTGGAGGAGGTAAATTCTTCTATCTCTGTTGTTGATCCTACACAAGCACAAGAGTTCTCAAGTTCAACTGTAAACAATAACTCTGACCTGATGGATTCCTTTGAGAATCTTATGAAGGACTATTCTGTGTTACAAGAACTACTCACTGAAACTCAAGAGCAGAACAAGGAACTGACTGCTGAGAATCTGAAGTGGAAAGACTCTAAAAATGTTGAGATCACTTCTCAATTGATGGGAACTACTGATGAACTGGATGTTCTGAAAGTACAACTCTCAGAAAAAGAGAAGGTGATAGAGATCCTGAATGGAAAATTAGGGAAATCCACTAAAGAGACCCAGCTTATCAGAACTGAGTTCAATGACCTCTTTGAGAAGCATGAAACTCTAAAGAAATGTGAGGATAGTGCGCAGAGAAAGTTAGCTCTATTGAATTTTGCATCTAAAGTGATAGATGAAATTGAGTTATCAAAGACCTGCAACTATAAAAATTTGGATTGGGATACATTCCGGGGAACCTCACAAGGTCTTCTCTGAATCTTTGCTTCTAGTAGCACCAAGATCGTCTTTGTTAAACCCGGTGACATCTAATCTTCTTCTTCAAGAAGCGCGAGTTTTTAGACAAGGGTAAAGGACCTATGGTTTGAAAAAACTGAAGGTTCAGGGAAGAAAGCCCGGACCTCGGGAAAAGGCTAGAAAACCCTGAACACTCAAGAGGAAATTTTTAGGCAAGACTTCAAAAGCCTCGGTAAGAATACCAACCTAAAGAGATCTCAGATCAACCATTAGAGGAATTTTTCGGAAGAGAAACACTTTCGTGAGAGATATTCTCAACCTAAAAAGACCCCCTCATTTTTTCAAGACAGCAACCTAACCCCCACTTGCCTAAGGGTAAAGGTTTCTGAACCCAAGTCACAGAGACAGAGACCACCACAAAAAAGCCAAGGCACTTGAACAAAAGGCCTGAACCTAAGAAGAACTCTAAGGCTCATGTTCATGCTAAGGCTGGCACTCATACATAGGATACTGTCAAGGCTCCTAGGGTGGTGAATGTGTATGTAGATGTTTATGGGAGACAAATCAGCCACTATAAAGTAATTAGAGTTGTTAGGCTGATTTGGGTTCCAAAAGGTACAGCTAACCTGGTAGGACCCTACACCAAATGGGTACCTAAGAACTGATCTGTTTTTCAGGTGAAAGAAAAGGGCACTGAGCTGAATGAAAACAACATAACACTGATGAGTGGAAATGAATTGGCTCCTACTGTATGGTATCCGGACAGTGGATGTTCAAGACATATGACAGGATATAAGCAACTAATCACTGACTATGTTGAACAAAAAGGCCCTCAAATCACATTTGGAGACAATTCCAAAGGACAAACTGAAGGATATGGAACTCTTGAAGTTGACTCTATTCATATCCATGGTGTTTCATGTGTGTCTGGTCTAAAGCATAACTTGCTTTCTATCAGTCAATTCTGTGATAAAGGATTCAGTGTTGAGTTCTCAAAGAACTTATGTTATGTGAAAGACAATACTTCACAGAAAATTTTACTGACTGGTATTAGAAAAGGAAATGTGTATCTTGCTGATTGGAGTTCAACTCCTAAAGATATATGTTTGGTTGCAAAAAGTTCCACTGATACCAGTTGGTTGTGGCACAAAAGAATGAATCACTTAAACTTCAAAACCCTGAACAAACTTGCAAGATTAGCACTTGTAAGGGGGTTACCCAATGAAGTGTTCAAGAAAGATCATGTATGTGATGCTTGTCGAAAAGAAAACAAATCGAGAATCTTTCAAAAAGCAAAGTAGATGTTTCTCTTGATAGAATATTACAACCTGTTACATATGGATCTCTTTGGTCCAAAGAACACTGTGAGCACTAATGGCGTAAAATACACACTTGTGGTAGTTGATGACTACTCTAGATATACATGGGTCATATTCTTACTCAAGAAGAAAGAGACTCGAACAAAACTGCTGAACTCTTTGAAAAGGCTCAATCTTTGAAAAGAATCGATTGTGGTCAAAATTAGATCGGATAAAGGAACCGAGTTTATCAATCATATCATATCGATTATTGTGCGGCAAATGGAATAGCTCATGAAACATCACCGCAAGGACTCCTATGAGAATGGTGTTCTTTGAAAGAAGAAATAGGACTCGAAAAGAAGTTTCGCAAGGACAATGATTGTTGAAGTGATATTCCTAAGAGATTTTGGTTTGAAGCTATCAACACCAGTATGCTACTCTTAGAAACAGATCCATCTTGACCAAGAACCAAGGAAAAACTCCATATGAGTTTGGGAATGAAAGGAAGCCTCTTGTTTCATTCTATATGTGTTTTTGGTTGCAAGTGTTTCATACACAATAATGGTAAAGATCGATTGAAAACTTTTGATATCAAAGTCGATGAAGGATATTCTTAGGATATTACGAAGTCGATAAAAACCTTCGAGTTTACAAGCTGTAGGACTCTTATTGTGGAAGAAACACCTCATGTTGTTTTTGATGAATCTACTTGTGTTCGGAAGAAAGCGGGAACATGACTCGGAGAACCGATCAAAAGAATCACCGGACTTAGCTTTGAAAAAGAATGATAAAACATCCTCTAACACGAAAAGAAGAAGAAGTCACCACTTTCTATGAATGGAGTGAATCGGACTCGAACAAAGAAGTTCGGGATGGAAAAACTTCGGGATGGTGAGACTCGGGATGGAAATTCTCCACTAAAGGAAAGCCAACCTGCTTGAAGGCGACCAATCTAAACATACACTAGTTCAGACTCAGGTATGTAATGCCGATGAAGATGTGGTCACAGCTGAGGCAATCTCTGAATCTATCAACCAATGGGGAACAAATGTCTCTGACAATGTTCTGAATGGAATTTCCCCTGAGGAAGATGATTCTCTTTCTCCTTTTCTGTTGTTCCCTGAATTTAATGAACTACCTGAACCTAACATTTCTGATGTTGAGGATACTACTGAAGGGGGAACATCCAGGAGAAAATGGTTGGATAGTCATCCTACAAGTCAGATTGTGGGTGATCCATCAGATGGTGTCAAAACAAGAAGGTTCCATGGAGAAAGTGCTTTGTTCTGCTGCTTCCTATCTGAAAAAAGAACCTACTGAGATTGAAGAAGCTCTACAAGATTCATTTTGGATTACTGCTATGCAAGAAGAGCTGAATCAGTTCTCAAGGAATGAAGTTTGGGAGCTAGTGGATAGACCTAAGAGGCACAATGTGATTGGAACTAAGTGTGTGTTCAAGAATAAGAGAGATGAAAACAACAACATTGTGAGAAACAAGGCAATGCTAGTTGCACAAGGTTATTCCCAAGAAGGAGGCTTGGATTATGATGAAACTTTTGCACCTGTTGCAAGACTAGAAGCCATCAGATTGTTTCTTGCATATGCTGCCCACATGAAATTCACAGTCTATCAGATGGATGTGAAAAGTGCATTTCTGAATGGTGTGCTTAAGGAAGAGGTTTATGTGGAACAACCTCCTGGTTTCAGACAGAATGAGCAAGTTTACAGGCTCAGGAAAGCCTTGTATGGTCTTAAGCAAGCACCCCGAACATGGTATGATACCCTTTCTCAGTTTCTTACTGACCATGGTTTTATCAAAGGAACTGTTGATAGGACTCTGTTCAGGATAGAAGATGGGAAAGACATCTTACTTGTTCAGATTTATGTAGATGACATCATATTTGGATCTCCAAATCATCAGCTGTGTGAAAAGTTTTCTACCCTGATGAAAGGAAAGTTTAAGATGTCAATGATGGGGGAGATGAATTTCTTTCTTGGACTTCAGGTGAAACAAACTAAGGAAGGAATTTTCATTAATCAAGCAAAATACACCAGAGATCTGATTGAAAAGTATGGTGTACAGAATTGCAATTCAGTAAGAATTCCTATGAATACTAACTACAAGATGGATCCTGATCCTGAAGGCAAATCAGTAAATCACACTGATTATAGAGGGATCATTGGATCACTGCTATATCTCACAGCAAGTAGGCCTGATATAACATTTGTTGTTGGAATATGTGCAAGATACCAAGCTAATCCTAAGGCTAGTCACATGGAGGCTGCCAAAAAGATTCTGAAATATCTTAAAGGCACTGTGAATAGAGGATTATGGTATCCAGCTGATGATAACCTTGAATTAACTGGTTATTCAGATGCTGATTATGGAGGATGTAGAATTGACAGGAAGTCTACCACAGAACTTTTAATTTCTTGGAAGTAAAAAGCCGATATCATGGTTTTCAAAGAAACAAACCTCGATAGCAACCAAAGATTAAATTTGAGTACATGGTTCACGAGGAAGCTATTGTGCACAGATTCTTTGGCTCAGACAACAATTGAGGGATTATAAGATTATAGCCAATGAAGTACCTATATTTTGTGATAATAATAGTGCAATTGCTATTACACAAAATCTGTATTACACACCCAGATGTAAGCATGTTGATATCAGACATCACTTCATCAGAGATCATGTTGAGAAGAAAGACATCAGAATGGAGAAAATTCATACTGATAAACAGAGAGCTGATATCTTGACTAAACCTTTGGCTGAATCAAGATTTTAGGAACTATCAGTTGAATTAGATATGTTGGATCCAGGTGAATAAAGCAAATCTAAAAAATTGAAGGTTTTCAGATGCATGAAGTTTTCTCAGGTTTTTACTGAAAAACTCAGGATAAAATTGAGAGTACTGAACACTGAGTCTTGGGAAACTTAGTTATCCTGAAGATCAGTACTCAGTATTATACTTACATTTTATCAAGGTCAAAACTCAGTAAGACTGATGGAGAAAATTAGTCTGAAGAAGTATTGACTCATGCAACAAATTTATTGTCTAACTGAATCTCAGTAATCATTAGCAATAAATGACAAAACACCTGAAGGAATAATTGGGCTGGACCTTTGAAATCCACGAGCAAAGTCAATGGTCTGCAGGAACAGTAATTAAATGCACTGTTCATTAATCACCAATAGGGATAAATTGGCGGCTTAGTATTTGCGAAATAGTCCTTTCATATACCCATTTTAGTCGGTTTTTTAATCTCAACCGCCGATTTCTTCATCTATGCGATTTTCCATAAATCAAAATCATATATCCATTGAAAAATTTCCTTCAAAGCCCTATTCCAAAAAGCCTTCATCTTCACAAACACTCTGCTTCGAAACATTCGATTGCCCAGAAATTTTAACCTATCTCAAAACTCTTCACCAAAAATTCTCCAAAAATGACACTTTCTGTATACGACAAACTCGCCATTTCCAATAAACCTTGGTACGAATATGTCGTTTCCCTAGAAAGCTCGTCCAATGCAACTCATGAGGAAGAGGCGTTGCATATGATTCGTTTGGCAAAGCTTACAAGGCTGGTCGCGAATCAACCAGAGGCTGAATATGCGAAAGAGGTAATTGAGTTTATCTCTAATATGCAGTTAGATGATGAGAATTGCATAGAATCTCAGATTACAGTCTCGCATTTGGAGCATGGTTCAAAATATGTGGATTTTGTTAGGGAATTATATATTATTCCTAAGAATCTAAATGCCATATATGAGTTAAGTGATAGAGGTGAAGACCCTACGGTATACATGATGGGTAGGGAACAAGAATATCTGGATAAAATTACTGAGCATCCAGTAAAGTTTGAAGCTACTCTGAATAAGAGGCATTTGAAGCCTAAATATCGAGTATTGTTGGATATTGTAAGCAAATGCATCATGAGTAGATCTGGTAGCTTTGAATAGATAAGCACGCCTAAGTTAAGGCTAATGGCGGCTATTGAAGATTCACCTTCCACGGCATTCAATTGGTTACAATATTTGATCAAAGTGGTGAGTGATCAAGCCAAACAAATTCAGAAGGTGAATGGCTCTGTAGTTGTCAAAGGAAAGATTCTACATGCAACCAAGATTGCATTTATCTTGGAAATGTGCAGAGAAGAGGAGGACATCTTTGCCAATTCCACTTCCTTTACAAATTCAAAAATCATGTTCAAACCACCAACAAAGAAGACTTTGAGAGGAAAGAAAGAGAAAAACTCTGAGTCACAGGAGGAGACTGCTGAAGAAGCCAGACAAGCCAAGGGGAAAGCCCTGGTGCAAGTTAAAAGAGAGAAGGGAGAAAAACTGAAGAAGAAAGCACTGGCTCCTAAGCACGGAAAGCTTCAATCCACTGCTGAGAAGGTGGTCAGTGAAACTGAAGAAATTCAACCTGAAGGCTAGCAAGGGTTGAAATCTCCACTTCAGGTTCTTGCTCAGGTAGTAACAATTGCGCAGGAGCAAGAAACTGAGGAACAGGTTTTCTCTGAGGTACTCGAAACTTCTCTGAGCTCAGATAAAATTTCTCAGGAAATCTTCAAGGGACCTCAGATCCCTACTGAAGAAAGACCAGTTCAGACTTCAGACCAATCTGAACCTAGGGAATTGCTGAACTTGGATGCGCTTCTAAATGAACCATTTCTTGATCCATCAGCACCAGAACTTGTACAATCCGAGCCAACTACTCCTGAGAGCCCAAAGTTGAAGAAGGGAGAGGCAGAAGAAACTAAATGGCGAAGCAAGGGGGAATAGTTCATCCTGGACAGATACCCTGAGCTTAATGCATATCCTGACCTTCAGGATCTCTTCTTCAGACTCAGAACCACGGTCTACATCCTGAATCAGACTCTTCCGGAGATGCTGAATATAGCCTCCTTCAGAGGAGAAGATTGGTGGAATGCTGAGACTTCTGTTTTGACAGAGTTCTCTGGGTTCAGGAAGACCAAGCTCAGAATGAAAATTGCTGACTTTGATGAGCTAGTAAAGAGAAAGGTGGCTGAGAAAAGGAAAGCTGATGTTGATGCCTCCAGTTCTATGAATCCAGAAGGAGATGAGGATCAAGATAAAGAGGGTGACAAACAAGATGATGTTGAAAAACAATCTGAGGGGGAGAAGGAACCTCAGACCGATGCTGAGAAAGAAAAAGTGACTGAAAGACAGATGGAGACTGAGGCTCAGTTGGAGCACCCAGCTCAGTTGGAAAAAGTTGTACAAACTCCAGTGATTGATTTCAGTCCTATCCTGGAAAAATTGGAGAAGGTGGTGCCAATGGTGGAGACAGTGACTCAAATTGAAGAAACCTTGGCAAGTCAATCTCAAAAGCTGGAAAGTATGAGTTCATCTTCAGACATGCTGCAACTACAAACAACTCTTGCAGATAAAATGACTACTTTGGAAGGAAGGATTGATGTAGTCAAAACTGAGCTCAATGCAGAGATGGAGCAAAGGTATCAAACCAGAACTGCTTACCTTGAAGTTAAACTGATTGAGAAGAATGATCAGATAATCAAGACAGTTGTTGAGGAAATGGGCTCCCTGCTCATGACCAAGATGACAGACATGATGCATGAAGTGTTCTCAAAGCAGTTTGCTCCACTCGCAGATGAATTCTCAATGGCTAAGAATTACATGATGAGGTTAGAAGATGAGCATGATCATTTGGCAGGGGAAGTGCGAAGTATAAGCAAAGAGCAATACCATATGGATACTGCACTGACTCAACTACTCCCAAGGTATGGTGCCAAAAAGGGGGAAGGGCCTGGTGGCAAATTAAGTGAGTTGTTGGCACAAACCTTGGAGAGAAAGGCTCAGAGAGAAGCTGAAAGAAAGAAAATTGTTGATGCCTTAAAAGAAGTTGAAGCCACTGAGAAGCTAAAATTCAGAGAACCTGAGAAACCTACCTTCACTCAGACAAATGATCAAACCGTTCAGGAAGTAATTTCTGAGAAACTGAGTGATAGAAGGATGATTGAGACAAGCAAAGTCGGAGAAGATCAAGTCAGACCTGAAAAGAGAAAGGCTGTTGCATTTGTAGAGCAAGAAAAGAAGAAAAGAGTTAAAGCTTCTAAGCCCACTCAGAGGAAATTGATAATGGATTTTGAAGAATCTGAGGGAGAAGTTGAAAAAGAAGAAACTGAAATTCAGAAAGAAGTCTTCAATACCAAGAAAACTCTGAAAACCCTTCAAATCGAAAAAGAGAAGAAGACTGCTGTATCAAGTGTTCCTTTGATCAAGAAAAAAAAAAGAAGAGCAGAAAAGAAGAAGTGGTTTTAAAAAGTTTTTGAGCAAAAGGAGGGGTACTGCAAAAACTAAGAAATGACCGCACATTGACAAGTGGATGCCTATTCCGTTCAATGATGCATGGGAAGAGATCAAGAGAACCTTCTGGTTCTATTATGAGATTCTGAGAGAATGGAGGGGGACCAGCTCAGATAAGAATGAAGCCTTCATTGAATACTTACTGACATTCTATCCTAAGTACCTGCAAAGTTGGATCAACTTGGCAGATGAAGGAAATACTCAGATAGTAGCCTCTGGTCCATACACTTACCCAGCTCCTAGATTTGAGAATGGCTATGTGAATGAAACAGCCATTTCTCAGGAAATAGCTCAGTATGCCATCCAGCTAGGCCTAACAGGAAACAACCCTAATATCATCAAGGCAAGGGATGAACTGAAGAAGAGATACTATGGGATGTTCAACCTGGAAGTGCCAGAGGATGAAGTGGAAGAAGACTGAAGACTTTGTACTTCTGTTTTGTTTTTTGATTTTCATTGTAATCTGTAACTCTTATCTTACATCAATGAAAATTTTATCTTTATGCTCAAAGATAATATCTCATTATCTTTTTACATGTCTTTTATGTTTGATATGCCTTATGTTTTGAAATTGTTGGGAGAATTACCATTTTGGATTGTAATAAAAAAACTGAAACTTGAGTATAGGTTAGGTTTTCTTAAATGTAACAAGATGATTTTGACATCATCAAAAAGGGGAAAATTGTTGGGAGATGAATTTAATAAAGAAAGTTTTGATTAGATCCCAAAAACCCTGAGTATGACATGTTCAGGATAATCTTGATAGACTGAGTCAGGTTTCAGTATAGATTGTTCAGGAAGTTGTCTGCACCATGTATAGTCAGCAGATATAGATCAGGTTAGACACTGAAGACTCGGTATGACACTGAAGACTCAGTAAGTCACTGAAGACTCAGTATGACACCGAAGACTCAGTAAGTTGCTGAAGATACTGAAGACTCAGTAAGTAACTGAAGACACTGAAGACTCAGTAAGTAACTGAAGACACTGAAGACTCAGTAAGTTGCTGAAGACACTGAAGACTCAGTATGTCACTGAAGACACTAAAGACTCAGTATGTCACTGAAGACACTGAAGACTCAGTATGTAACTGAAGACACTGAAGACTCAGTATGTCACTAAAGACACTGAAGACTCAGAAGAAACTGAAGACCCAGTGGTTACTGAAGACTCAGAAGACACTGAAGACCCAGTAGTTACTGAAGACTCAGTAAGATACTGAATACTCAGTATAAACTGAATGTTCATAGGCACTGAATAATATCTATCTGAAGAATACAAAACTGAGAAAAACACAAATATTCAGAAAAGTAGATATTGCCCAAAACATTCATATGCAGACAAAATGAACTAAGTCTAAGTGTTGTTTAAGGTTGTCTCATTCAGAGAGATTGACCAAAAAAGAGCCGTTTTGTTTGTCTACATTCACTGAAGACAAGAACCAATCAGAGAAAGACAACACTGTACTTTACTGACACTGAAAGCGACAGGACCCTGAATAATGTCAGTAGTACTATGTTCCAGACTGCAAAAATTGGTGATTGGCTACATGACTGCATATTTCCTAAAACATGCAAGGGAGTATTCAAACCCTAAATATAGCCGTTCATAAACACCATAAGAGAAAACTCATGAAGCTATCTCTTCCAACGGATAGTTTTTCAAGAGTGGCCTTGGTGAAGTTGCCTATAAATACTAGTGACCCTCTACATTGAAGGTTACGGGAAATTTCAAAGCAACTCAAGAGCTCATTCGTATTATTGCAAATTGAAGCACTCGAAAACCCTAGAATTTCCCAAGTGTTTCACATTGGAGAGAGCTCATTCACTAAGCCTAGATTGATAAGAAATATCCAAAGTTTAGTAAAGATATCCTAGCCTTGGCATTTGTTCTTATTGTAAAGGATATCTCATCCTAGTTGGAAACCAACCCAAAACCCAAACCCTTTGTTAAGGTAGTTTGTGTGTGTTTTGTTGGTGAGTTGGAGTTGTAAAGAGTTAGTAAGCTACAGTGAGTTAGCCAGAAAACTCTAGAGAAGAAGTTAGTAAGCTACTTGTGGTAGTCTGAACACTTGTGTGTGTTTGAGTTAGTAAGCTGCAGTGAGTCAGCCAGAAAACTAAAAGTAGAAAAGTGAGTAAGCTACAGTGAGTTAGCCAGAAAGCTTTAGGAAGTGGTTAAGGAATTTCTCTGAAGATCAGAGAGAGTGGACGTAGGAGCTTGAGTCTCTGAACCACTATAATTGCTGTGTTGTTTTGCTTTCTGTACTGCATTATTATATGTTGCATGTTTTTCACTGAAAGCATAGTTCACTGATATTCAGTTGGAACCAATTCACTGAACTTGCATCAATTTGATCACAACCTTAATCACTGTTTTATTGAAGGGAAGATTTTCAGCAAAGCTAAAACGAGTATAAACTTAGGGCCAACCATTCTGCACACTTGAGTAGCTAGAACAAATAGTTACCAAACTGAACTAACTCTACTGAGGGTTCAGTAAGATAATTATCTGATCCAAGTGCCTCAGGATCTCTGATAAACTCAGTCTCAGTTGGACTAATCTGAAGCTTTTGAAAGCAGCTCAGGATTATTTTCTCAGTAGACTTTGACTCAGGGCAATTCGTGCTTCTCAGGGCAAAATCATCAGGATAACCTGACCCATCTGACCTCAGTGAAAGAAAAGTTTTAAAAATTACTGAACACGTGTATTCCCCCCCCATACACGTGTGAGACTCGTTAGCACCGGGACCAACAATTAGTATCAGAGCATGAGTTCAAAAGATCACTTTTAATGTGATCACCTGAACTGATCTTTTTAAACAAAAACTCGTTTCTTTAAAAATGCATATATTTTAATGTTTTGGCGTCATTATCAAAAAGGGGAAAATTGGTGAAATGCGGAAAAAAATCATGAAATGCATATAAAACAGGGGTGAAGGAATGGTGATTCCAATTTTTTGCGTTTTAAAGTCCATGTGTTGTGTTTTGCTTATAATCGAATGCATATGACAAGATAAGAACATAAAGCAATAAAGAACACAACAAAGTATAGTGGTTCGGAGACTCAAGCTCCTACTTCCACTCTCCCTGTTCCTAGGGAAATTCCTTCAAACGGGACTTATCTCCCTCCACGGGATTGCCTACAGATATTTAACGAGCTCTCACTCAAACTGGACTTATCACCCTTTCGGGCTCTCCTCTGGACTTATCACCCTCCACGGGATCGCCTACAAGCTTTCAGGTTAACTCACTGTAGGTTACTCACTTCTTCTACCTTGAGTTTTCTGGCTGACTCACTGCAGCTTACTAACTCTTTATAACTCCACACAAAGTACCTAACAATAGGGTTTGGGTTTGGTTGATGTCTCCAACTAGGTTAAGATTTTCCCTTACATTTGTTTAGCCTCAATGCTAAGGTTGGGAAAATCTCTCTAAGCTTAGGATATATCTTGGGTTGCTTAGATTGGGTGGTTTTAGAACACTCATGGATGTATTTGTATATCTACAAACTTGTGTTCTATGGTGGGAATGCTTGAGTATATGTCTTCTTGGCTCTGTAGCATCTTATGCCACATTCTCCACACTCTCCACACTTTAGAATGATGAAAGACCTTGTATTTATAGTGTGGATTTGAATGTTACCGTTGGAGAGAATCACATTCAAATCCATACTATTCTGTAAGTTCTGCAGCTTTTTCAGGCTGGTTGTCTTCCTCTCATTGGTCCACGTCAGCTGAATCTAACGGCTATATTCTTCAGGAACTTCTGAGTCTTCAGGATTCTCTGAGTCTCAGGTTCTCTGAGTCTTCAGATTCTTCTGAGTCTCAGGTTTCTCTGAGTCTTCAGTGTCTTCAGTGACATACTGAGTCTCAGGTTACTTCTACTCAGGATTCTTGATTCAGCAGACTTCTCTTCAGCGGACCTTGTCTGATCAGGCATACTGACACTCAGGCTGACTGAGTTCAGTTCTTCTGAATTCAGACATCCTGACCCTCAGGTCACTTTTACTTACTGACCCTCAGGTCACTTGACTCAGGTTATCTGATTTCTTCTTGCCTGATCTGATCAGCTCGACTGATCAGATCAACACATCTTCAGGTCAACATATCAGGATAGCATCAGGTCAGTTGCATCAAGTAATTAGCATATCTGATCTCAATCACGTCTGATCTCGATTAGTCTCATTTGCTCCTCTTCTGATCTGCAACCTTCTCTTCTGATTTGCACAGCTCATCAGTTAATTCGGAAATCATCTAACTCATCTGATCTCGATCAGTCTCGTCTGCAGCCTTGTCTGATCTCGATCATCTTCGTCTAATTTCGTGAGTTCCCCCTCAACTTGTTCTTTCGTTCCCCTTCAACTTGTTATCTGTAAATTAGCTTCAATAACACAAGTTGATAATGTTTTGGCATAATTCATCAAAACTAAAATATCCCAACATCACACTTAGCCACAAAGTCTAAGTTGACGTGCATCGGCCGATGACTTTGATCCAATTATGATGAGAAGATGAGTATTCTCTCTAAATCCACATTGAGAAATGAATCATATTCTTGGCTCAACTACCACGCACATGCACTTCGTGATGAAACCAATCCAAGCCATATCTACCCATAGACGGGTGCAAGCGTCGGTCATGGTCAAAGTTCATCACTCCACACATGTCGTGCGTATTGACCTCAAGTCAAAAGAGTATCGCATCGCTCCCACTAACCGAGACACCCGTAGATACATATAGTAGAAATACATCAAAAAGTTTCTCGGATGGGTATACCAATACCCTCTAAGGTATTTGTGCATCCATCATGAGATACCTAATATCTCGTAGTAAGTGAGATCTTACTACACTCTCAAAGAGTATGATACAGATCGCACACCAATCTCTATTGCATCATCAACATCTCATTCTTGATGATCCTTGATCGGGGCTATTTGAGAATCATTCTTAAGTCATCTGAGTTCTCACAACCTCAATGATAGCAATGACTCATGGGAACATTTGTATGAATAAATGCAAACAATCAAATATAATATTCATACAAGTGTATTGCCATACATTAATATTAAATGATCTATAATATTAAATCAAACTGAATATCATCGAGTATTATGTCCTTACAATAGGACACTAACACTAACAATCTCCCACTTGGACTAGAGTTAATCACCAACATGTCTAACCCCTAGACCATTAAATGTCTAGTGTGTACATGAACACTTAGTGTTTCGGTGAATAGATCTTCCAAATTAAATATGTGGGAATACATTTTAATTCCATTTCTCCTATCCTTATGATCTCTCGGATCAAATGATAAGCCTGGGTACATGCCTCTTTATGTTTGTTGATCTCGGTTCCTTGATTCCGCATTCGCACCAATGTTGTCTCAATATAACTTTATTAGACAATTGACACTCGGAACTACCCCTAGTTCTCTTAAGAACTATAAAATCTAGACAGCCACCGTAAGGCTTCTGATACAACAATGTACTCAACTTCGGTTGTTGAATCTACGATCGACTTGCTTGGAACTATTCCAACTGACCGCCTCATTATTGAGTAAAATGTAATCTGACTGTTATTTGTAATCATCGCAATCGGATTGGAAACTTGTGTCAGCATAACCAGTCACTACCTGTTCTGACCATCCACCGTAGACAAGGAAACATTCTTTAGTTTGTCTAAGATACCTCAGAATGGTCTTGACAGCAATCCAGTGAGACTCACCCGAATTCTGTTGGTATCTACCAGTGATGTTGATAGTGTAGGCCACGTTTGGCCTCGTGCAAGTCATGGCGTACATGATTGACCCAATTGCATATGCATATTGGACATCTTTCATGTGCTTGATATCAGCTTTCAACATAAAGGACAATCCTTCTTTGATAGCTTTATCCCATGATTTGCCGATAGAGACCCTCTCTTAGAGTTCTCCATTGCAAAACGCTTCAACACCTTGTCTACATAGGTGGACTGTGACAGCCTCAACATCTTCTTGGATCTATCTATGTGGATCTTGATCCCTAAGATGTAGCAGACTTCACCAAGATCCCTCATCATGAAGGTCTTTGAAAACAAATCTTTAACGGACTGCATTAACGGGATATTGTTTCCCAAGATCAATATGTCATTGACATACATGATTATGAAAATAATATTCTTCCTGTTGCGTTTACAATAAATGCAAGGATCTTCCGAATTTCTGATGAAGTCAAAAGACTTGATAGCTTCATCAAATTGGATATTCCAACTCCTAGAAGCTTGCTTCAATCCATAAATGGATCTCTTTAGCTTGCATACTAGATTAGAATTTGGCTTAGATATAAAACCTTCCGGTTGAGTCATAAACACTTCATTATCAATGTTTCCATTGAGGAAAGTTGTTTTGACATCCATATACCAAATCTCATAATCATAGTGTGCTGCTATCTCAAGTAAAATTCGAATGGACTTGATCTTTGCAACTGGTGAGAAGGTCTTATCATAGTCAATGCCTTCGCGTTGACTATAACCTTAGCCACCAACCTAGCTTTGTAGGTTTGTACTTTGCCATTTGCATCAGTCTTACGTTTGAAGACTTATTTGCAACATATGGGTCTAACCCCTTTAGGCAACTCAACCAAGTCCCAGACTTAATTGGTGTACATCGAGTCCATCTCGGATTTCATGGCTTCATGCCACTTCCCTGGATCAATATCTGATATTGCTTCAGAATGAGTTCCTCCAAGAGGTAACATATCTATTGGGCAGATTACGATTCCTAGTTGACTTACGGAGCTGTGGTTGTGCAAGCTGTACATTTTGCGTGAAAATTTTGTGGTGCATCGATTTCATCAATGTCCGGAGAGTCATCAAGAGCTATACTTTTAGATGCCTCTTGGGCGGGTGTTTGAACTATGTTGTTCACATTCAGCCCACTTAGAGGTTCTTGCACTGGCAAGCCTACTCCAATTACGCTCCCACTGGCTGAAAGACGAGCACCTAGTGAAAGACTCCCACCGTGAAAGTTGTTGAATGCTCCCACTGATTCCTGTCATGTTGCTTTGACAAGATATCAGTCTCTTTGCTAATTTGTGGTTCTTGAATTTCTTCAAGTTCTATCAGCTTACGACCTTGTTCCTTAAAGACATAGTCTTCTTCGAGGAAATTGGTCTGCCTAGAAACAATCACTGATTATTTCTCAGGTAGATAGAAGTAATATCCTTTAGTTTCCTTAGGATATCCCACAAAGTAACCTTTTTCACCTTTGGATTCCAACTTGTCGGTAAGCATCTTTTTCACAATCACGGGGCAACCCCATGTTTTGATATGTGTAAAAGTTGGCTTCTTGCCACACCATAGTCCATATGGTGTATACTCAACCGATTTAGATGAAATCCTATTCAGAATGTAGATTGAGGTTTGTAACGCGTATCCCCTAAGAATGTTGGAAGATAGGAAAAGCTCATCATGGACCTCACCATGTCTAACAGGATTTGGTTTCTTCTCTCGGACACAGCGGTCATCTGAGGTGTTCCGGGAGTAGTCCATTGTGACTGGATTCCATGTAACTTCAAGTAATCAGTGAATTCCAAGCTAAGGTATTCACCTCCTCGATCCGATCGAAGAGTCTTGATACTCTTACCAAGTTGCTTCTCTACTTCAGCCTTAAACTCTTTGAATTTCTCAAAAGATTCGAATTTGTGTTTTATAATTGTTTTTATTAAAATCGATGGGGCACGATTATTAGAAACCGCACCTCTTTTTTTGCTTTGTTTGTTGTTTCGGGCTTCGTCTCCCTTGCCCAGCTCTTAGGGTTTCCCCTTGCTTGGGGTCACGCCGCCGCACTGTAAAAATCGAACGTTCTCGATCGGCGGTGCTATGCCGCGTCGCTGAAGGCCGGTGCTAGGCACCGTGCCTCGCATCGCGCGCGGTAGCCCGCGGTCCGATATGAGATGACCTCATCATCTCCGACCTAATTTCATTTTAGAGACGCTCTCGTTCCAAGCTTGATTCGTGGTGGTGCCCCACCGATTCTCTCCGATTTTGATTCTCGTCGCTTGATTGCTCTCAGGACTTGGCCGATGTGCCTGTCTCGATGCGTTCAAGGCGGTGCGTCACTGGATTAGGGAAGAGTTAGTGGTGATGCACTGCCGACTCGATTGGTTTTCCGACAAGCGATCTGGTTTCGAACCAGTTTCGCTCGAAGGGGATGCGGCACCATGCAGCCCCCTTCTGCCATGCTCATTTGCAACGACGAGCCGCCCGCACGCTAGGCGTGACATTGGCAGCTCGCGTCATCTCGATTGGCCGTGATCCACGCTGCTGTCTGATTTTGATTTCCTTTTGGTGCTTCGAACACTGAATCTGGACTTTCTGTTTTGGGTTCTTGTTTCGATGTTCATGGTTGATTAATTCGATTAATTGATGAAATTGAAATTCTGAAACTTTCTGTTGATTTTGGTGTTTGGAATTTTCGGATAGGATTCGATTTGGGAGGGTGATGATGTTGGGGGCTGTTCTGCAAATTTGATTTGGGACAGGCCCTCCCATGTAATTTTGGAAATTGCACCTGAGCCCCTAAATAACAAATAATTAAAATTGGATTAAAGGTTGGACCGTAATGGTATAATTAATTGGATTAATTATTGAAGTTTAATAATTTGAAAATTAAATTTAAAATTGGATTTTAAAATTTGTTTTAAAAGAATTATTAAATCTCACTAAAATGCATTAGTTGGACTAATGACTTAATTACAGTAAAACCTCGTTAAATTAATACTCGATAAATTAATAACCTCACTAAAACTAATAATTTGTCCGGTCCCAAGTTGGGACTAGTACAAATTTGGGACCCAATCAATAAAATTATAAGATAATAATTTTTTTGAGATCTCAGTGTATATATATTGGTCCCGACGAAACTATAAATTTATAATTATTAAAAATAATCCATATACATATATATGATGCACTTAAATATTCTTAAGACAACTTAGTAAAATAAGAATCTACTGTAACTTGCTTTTTCTTGAACTTCAAATCTATGTTCATCTCATCTTTAAATCTCCTTACTGCACCCAATAGTTGTGGCGTTGTCTTCTCGTACTGCAACAAAAAGTTATGAAGAGTTGTTGATGCTTGCAATGCTTCTTTTAGAGCGACCGGTTCCAAAGCTATTGAATCATCCTCTGCTTCACATCTTCCAAATTATGAATGACATCGGCCACTATCTCTTCTAGACTCTGAACTTCGTGACATTGATTATTTTCACCCGAAAAGTCGAGCAATTGATTCACATCAATTTTGTGGTGATATTGCATACCGGTGATCAAATTATCAAGCTCACGAATGTCTTCTCCAAGAGTTGCATCATTTGCACTTGAGTCGCTTTGATTTTCCGAGCGAATTTTGCAGTTTCGAAAGCAATTGGCTATTGCTTCTTGATGAACATTTTCGGTCCAAGCTGACACTGTCATATTGATAGCATCTAAAACATTGATCTTTTCTGGAGATGGTATGTCTAACTCATAGCCTTCCAAAATCTTACGGTAAAATCTTTTGCGGTAATACATTTTGAAGGCTCTTATTATGCCGGCATCACATGGTTGAATTTTTGAGGTCATGTTTGGGGGTAGGAAAAATAACTCGATGTTTCGTAAACCTTGAATATTGTTTGAATGAGATGGACAGTTATCTACTACCAAAAGAATTTTTCTTCCATGCATTTGTTCATCCAGCCAACGAACATATTCTTCGAAAAGCACTCCAGTCATCCAAGCTCTCTTGTTGGCACGGTATTGACATTTATAGCTATTCATATTGACATTCTTAAAACAACGGGGCTTTGCATACTTACCAATAATCCATAGAGGAATTTTTTCAGAGCCATCTTCATTGCAACAAATAAAAATTGTCAACCTCTCCTTATCTTGTTTTCCACCTTCAAGTTACTTTGTTGCAAGTGAATAATCAGCCTGTAACCTGTAAAACAAACCAGTTTCATCCATATTAAAAACATCTTTCCTTGGAAATTGATCAATTTTTTCCCTAATGGACTCCAATTTATTCTCCATATCATGCATGTCGACTGATCCACTCTCTCCGAAATGGCGATATGATTTGATACCATGCCTTGATTTGAATTTCTCAAGCCAACCTTGTGAAAGGCGATGATCTGCGGGATCCTCTGGATGTAAAAGCTTAAGCGACTCATTTGCCTTCTCTAAGATTAGCTCCCCGGTTATATTCACACGCTCTTGATGTTGGAGAAACCACTCATAAACAACCTTCTCAAGGTCCGGATACTTGGCTGATTTCTGACGCTTAGACGAACCACCTTTCTTAAAGTCAGATGATAGGAATTATGCAGATCTCTTAAGAGTGTTCGAAATTGTTGCTTGGCTAACTTTCAAATTGAAAGATTTTTCAACCCATTTCACCAAATCATTCTGAGTGCATCCAGGTTGATCTCTCTTATACTCACATAACATCTTTCGTTGTTGGTTGGTCATTGTTGATTTTTGAATTCCTTTTAGATGAGTAGCCATTTTTGTGTGTGATTTACCAAGATTTCAATGGATAAATATATAGTGCTGATTTCTATCCATGATTCAATGCACAAATGTTAGTCCAATGAACCATATTTTTGTATTTTCCAAAACCAATTAATTTTAACAAGTCATTCCAACTTCCATGTGAGTTTGTATTCATGGAATTCTACTAGTACATTTATATTTTAACTTAATTTTCATCAATAACTATGCATGTATACTTAAAGTTATTCAAAGAATTTGGAACTTTGAAGGTCAACTGTGCATATACGTTAAAACCTCTTTAAATTAATAAATTATTAATTTATCGATATAATAATATCTCTATAAATTAATAAAATCCTCCGGTCCCAAAGTTATTAATTTATAGAGGTTTTACTGTAATTGGATTAATTAAAGGTCAAAATTTTAAAATTGGATTTTAAAATTATAGTTTAAATGATTAAACGAGTTATTAATTCTCACTTGGTTAACGTGTTTTACATTCTGTTAACGCCTTTTACGTCCGCATTATAATTGTTTAGGTAGGCGGCGCTCAATACTTGTCGGACCGTATCATTGTTTGGGAAGACGACGCCCATATAAGTGTTAGTCCGTGTGAAATCATGTTTGGGTAGGCGGCGCCCAATAATTTCTCAAATGTGATATAGATTAATATGTTGGATCTCGATTAAGCAATTAATACCCCGCCTTTAAAACGTTCCTCACTAAAATATGGTTTTCTCATTAATTTGATAAGATGTCTTCCATCAAAATTAAAAGTAAACCGGAGATTTCGTTCCAATGAGTACGTAAAGACCCTCGTCTTTTGCTCGTATCTACATCTAACGGGACTTTTATAGGGACATGTAATGTTGCCGCTTGATGGTTGTAAACCAACTTTACTTTCTTTCGCTAGCCCTCGTGGGGAACAAAGGGTAAGTGACATCAGTCGAACTAGGTTCGACAAACTAGGAATTACAGTTTTGCAATTGGTTTGGAGACCTACCAGTTACGCTATTGTAATGATTAGCCCGCGCTGGGATTATGATAGTAGGAATATAGATCCTAGTCCATTATAATTTATATTTGATATAAATTCATACTTTTCAGATGAGGTCGTTAAGTATGTGAAAATAATGGAGACAAAATAAACACAAAAGAAAGGCCATGTTTATTTTGATTGCTGAATATTGATCATAGGAATTATGTGTTTAATTCCCATTTTATTTTATTTCTCTTGGTTGGTTGAAATGTATAACTGTTATTAAGATGTGTTTTGGAAACAAACTAAATTGGCTAGGCCAAATTTTCTGGACTGGCACCGAAACATGTGTTTGGTGCTAAGGCAAGAAAAGATTGAGTACGTGTTGGACACGTATATCCCTGTTACCCTTAAGGCTGGTACTCTGAGACAGCCACGTTTGACGTAGCAGCTCAGAAGAAGCATCAAGAGGATGCTTCCCAGGCTCAGTGTGTGATATTGCTCGGCATGACTCCCGATATGCTAAAGATGGGAAAATTTCAGATGCCGGTTAGCTAAAGAAGGGAAAATTTCATCTCATATGCTAATGACGATAGGCATAATTGAGAAACTTGGTAATTTAGGCATTAAGCTAAAAAACTAACGTTTTCATCTATGCCATCCTCAAGTTGCTCCCGGATTCATATTTTAGCTTCATTGTGAACTATGCGACCGTGCCTGAACTTGACAACGTGCTCAAGACTTTTGAGTTCACTATCACTAAGACGGTGTTCAAAAGAAGGAGCAGGTAAACAAGGATGTGTGCCTCTACTTTAAGTAGAAGAGGGCACCGGAAGAAGGACTGTAAGGTTTTGGTTGCTAAAAAGAAGATACTAGGTGCTTCTAGCAGTAGAACATGTATGTTTGTTATTAAGATAAACATGTCCACTAATAGCGTTAACGGCTTGGTATTGGATACCTCATGTGGCTCTGACATTTGCACTAATGTGTCATAGGGCAGTTAGGGCGAGTGAAGTCGTCTTACACGTGGAAACGGAGCAAGAGTTGCTAATTGAACGTGTGGGGACTTATGTGTCACACTTACCCTTTGGTTTTAGATTAGAACTTAATGATTGTCATTTAGTTCTTTCTATTACTCGCAACATGTTTTTGTTGCATTATGGATATGATGTTCTTAATGTAAAAAATAAAAGACTCAAACTTAGTAATCATGAAAACCCGACTTACTTATGGCATTGTAGAACTTGATCATGTAAACGAGAAATGAATTGCAAGGTTAAGAAAGTTAAACTACTCAACTCCGTTCGACTGTGAGTCTTATGGAGATTGTGGATCTTATCTCATGGGAAAGATGATCAATAGACCCTTTTTCTGGGAAAGGGGTGCATGCCAAAGAAGTTCTAGAGTTGATCTACAACGATTTTTGTGGACCATTGTCCACTCTAGCTAGGGGTCACTTTAGATACTTCATCACTTTTACTGATGATTTCTCAAGATACGGATACGTGTATCTTTAATTTAAAAAATAAGTTCTGATGCAATTAATAACGTGAGCCTGAAGCTCTGACACCACTGTTGGAATTTAGAGGCACATAAACACATTATACATGCGCAGCGGAAATAAACAGTTCACCAACAACGAACAATTAATTGCATAATTAAATACGTGTAAACATAAAGAGAAACCTTACAGTAAACTGTACGCATATTTCTCTACTATGGTATCCACGTAATCCCCAATCACGGACTTGCACGAATTTGCCAGTGTTGAATCCCGAGATGAATTTGCTAGGAAAATTCTAACTCTAGATCTTATGAAGAAAATATGATTAACGTTGTTTGTGAATGCCCAAGAGCTTGTATATATAGGGAGGTCCAGCTTAAATCTTAAGTTAGCCCAATTGGGAAATAAAATCCCTAATCTTTATTTAAATAAATCTCTACGATTTATTTCCTATATATAAAATCTCTACGGATTTAATTTCCATGTATATCAAATCTCTACGGATTTGATTCCATATATATTAAATCCTATAATAATATTCCATATATTATTATTGGGAATCCTATTTAATTAAATCCAATTTAATTAAACATTAATAATAATTAATTCCAAATTAATCTATTATTAATTAATTCTCCATAAATAAAATATTAAATCCAATTTAACATTTAATCAACCAACTATAATCCGTAAAAGGGAACTACTTTTTGTGTGACCCATAGACCCTCATATATCGAGCGATTAGTCAAACTAACGGGCTTAATTGAACCCTAGACAATAAATCAGACATTCTCAATATATGAGGTACGTTGCGAGAAACGTGCAACTACCTTTAACTGAAACATGGGCTATTACGATTTCCTCCTTTCATTCACGAATACTCGATTAGTCTTAAACATGATGAAGTGTCTATTCAAATAACATAATCAATTTATCTCTAATCACTAATTGATCATGTATGTCACACTTAGCCACAAAGTTTAAGTTGACGTGCATTGGCCGATGACTTTGATCCAATTATGATGAGAAGATGAGTATTCTCTCTAAATCCACATTGAGGAATGAATCCTATTCTTGGCTCAACTACCATGCACATGCACTTCGTGATGAACCCAATCCAAGCCGTATCTACCCATAGACGTGTGCAAGCGTAGGTCATGGTCAAAGTTCATCACTCCACACATGTAGTGCGTATTGACCTCAAGTCAAAGGAGTATCGCATCGCTCCCACTAACCGAGACACCCGTAGAAACATATAGTGGAAATACATCAAACAGTTTCTCGGATGGGTGTACGAATACCCTCTAAGGTATTTGTGCATCCATCATGAGATACCTAGTATCTCGTAGTAAATGAGATCTTACTACACTCTCTAAGAGTATGATGCAGATCGCACACCAATCTCTATCGCATCATCAATATCCCATTCTTGATGATCCTTGATCGGGGCTATTTGAGAATCATGCTTAAGTCATCTGAGTTCTCACAACCTCAATGATAGCAATGACTCATGGGAACATTTGTATGAATAAATGCAAACAATCAAACATAATATTCATACAAGTGTATTGCCATGCATTAATATTAAATGATCTATAATATTAAATCAAACTGAATATCATCGAGTAATATGTCCTTATAATAGATTGTCTCTAGGACATTAACACTAACAATCTCCCACTTGGACTAGAGTCAATCACCAACATGTTTAACCCTAGACCATCAAATGTCTAGTGTGTACATGAACACTTAGTGTTTCGGTGAATAGATCTTCCAAATTAAATATGTGGGAATACATTTTAATTCCATTTCTCCTATCCTTATGATCTCTCGGATCAAATGATAAGCCTGGGTACATGCCTCTTTCTGTTTGTTGATCTCGGTTCCTTACTTGCGCATTCGCACCAACGTTGTCTCAATACAATTTTATTAGACAATTGACACTTGGAACTACCCCTAGTTCTCTTAAGAACTATAAAATCTAGACAACCACCTTGAGGCTTCTGATACAACAATGTACTCAACTTCGGTTGTTGAATCTGTGGTCGACTTGCTTGGAACTATTCTAACTGAATCTCCGTGAAAATTTTGTGGTGCATCGATTTCATCAATGTTCGGAGAGTCCTCAAGAGCTACACTTTCAGATGCATCGGTGGGAGGTTCTTGCACTTGCAAGCCTACTCCAATTACGCTCTCACTGGCTGAAAGACGATCATCTAGTGAAAGGCTCCCACCGTGAAAGTTGCTGAATGTTTCCATTGATTCCTGTCATGTTGCTTTGACAAGTTATCAGTCTTTTTGTTAATTCGTGGTTCTTGAATTTCTTCAAGTTCTATTAGCTTACGACCTTGTTCCTTAAAGACATAGTCTTCTTCGAGGACCTTGGTCTGCCTAGAAACAATCACTGATTATTTCTCAGGTAGATAGAAGTAATATCCTTTAGTTTCCTAAGGATATCCCACAAAGTAACCTTTTTCACCTTTGGATTCCAACTTATCGGTAAGCATCTTTTTCACAATCACGGGGCAACCTCATGTTTTGATATGTGTAAAAGTTGGTTTATTGCCACACCATAGTCCATATGGTGTATGCTCAACCAATTTAGATGGAATCCTATTCAGAATGTAGATTGAGGTTTGTAACGCGTATCCCCTAAGAATGTTGGAAGACAGGAAAAGCTCATCATGGACCTCACCATGTCTAACAGGGTTTGGTTTCTTCTCTCGGACACACCGTTCATCTGAGGTGTTCCGGGAGTAGTCCATTGTGACTGGATTCCATGTAACTTCAAGTAATCAGTGAATTCATGGCTAAGGTATTCACCTCCTCGATCCGATCGAAAAGTCTTGATACTCTTACCAAGTTGCTTCTCTACTTCAGCCTTAAACTCTTTGAATTTCTCAAAAGATTTGAATTTGTGTTTTATAAGATACACGTATCCGTATCTTGAGAAATCATCAGTAAAAGTGATGAAGTATCCGAAGTGACCTCTAGCTAGAGTGGGCAATGGTCCACAAACATCGTTGTAGATCAACTCTAGAACTTCTTTGGCATGCACCCCTTTCCCAGAAAAGAGTCTATTGATCATCTTGCCAATGAGATAAGATTCACAATCTCCATAAGACTCACAGTCGAATGGGGTTGAGTAGTCTAACTTTCTTAACCATGCAATTAATTTTTCGTTTACATGATCAAGTTCTACAATGCCATAAGTAAATCGGGTTTTCATGATTGCTAAATTTGAGTCTTTTATTTTGTATATTAAGAACATCATATCCATAATGCAACAAAAACATGTTGCGAGTAATAGAAAGAACTAAATGACAATCATTAAGTTCTAATCTAAAACTAAAGGGTAAGTGTGACACATAAGTCCCCACACGTTCAATTAGCAACTCTTGCTCCGTTTCCACGTGTAAGACAACTTCACCCGCCCTAACTGCCCTATGACACATGAGCCCTTTCACATTAGTGCTAATGTCAGAGCCACACCAGGTATCCAATACCAAGTCGTTAACGCTATTAGTGGACATGTTTATCTTAATAACAAACATACATGTTCTACTTCTAGAAGCACCTAGTGTCTTCTTTTCAGCAACCAAAACCTTACAGTCCTTCTTCCGGTGCCCTCTTCCACTTACAGTAGAGGCACACATCCTTGTTTACCCGCTCCTTCTTTTGAACACCATCTTAGTGATAGTGAACTAAAAAGTCTTGAGCACGTTGTGAAGTTCAGGCACGATCGCATAGTTCACAATGAAGCTAAAATATGAATCCGGTAGCAACTGAAGGATAGCATAGATGAAAACGTTGGTTTTTTTAGCTTAATGCCTAAATTACCAAGTTTCTCAATTATGCCTATCATCATTAGCATATGAGATGAAATTTTTCCTTCTTTAGCTAACCGACATCTGAACAAATCTCTCATCACTTCATAAATCTCAAAATGAGATTCAGAATCAAAGAGATCCTTCAGATGCTGGAGCATCTAGAAAAGATCCATTTTCTCACGTTGCCTATGTATATCGGGAGTCATGCCGAGCAACATCACACACTGAGCCTGGGAAGCATCCTCTTGATGCTTCTTCTGAGCTGCTACGTCAAACGTGGCTGTCTCAGAGTACCAGCCTTAAGGGTAACCGGGATATATGTGTCCAACACGTACTCAATCTTTTCTTGTCTTAGCACCAAACACATGTTTCGGTGCCAGTCCAGAAAATTTGGCCTAGCCAATTTAGTTTGTTTCCAAAACACATCTCAATAACAGTTATACATTTCAACTAACCAAGAGAAATAAAATAAAATGGGAATTAAACACATAATTCCTATGATCAATATTCAGCAATAAAAATAAACATGACCTTTCTTTTGTGTTTATTTTGTCTCCATTATTTTCACATACTTAACGACCTCATCTGAAAAGTACGAATTTATATCAAATATAAATTATAATGGATTAGGATCCATATTCCTTCTATCATAATCCCAGCGAGGGCTGATCATTACAATAGCATAACCGGTAGGTCTCCAAACCAATTGCAAAACTGTAATTCCTAGTTTGTCGAACCTAGTTCGACTGATGTCACTTACCCTTTGTTCCCCGCGAGGGCTAGCGAAAGAAAGTTAAGTTGGTTTACAACCATCAAGCGGCGACATTACATGTCCCTATAAAAGTCCCGTTAGATGTAGATCCGAGCAAAAGACGAGGGTCGTTACGTACTCATTGGAATAAAATCTCCGGTTTACTTTTAATTTTGATGGAAGACATCTTATCAAATTAATGAGAAAACCATATTTTAGTGAGGAACGCTTTAAAGGCGGGGTATTAATTGCTTAATCGAGATCCAACATATTAATCAATATCTCATTTGAGCAATTATTGGGCGCCGCCTACCCAAACATGATTTCACACGGACTAACACTTATATGGGCGTCGTCTACCCAAACAATGATACGGTCCGACAAGTATTGAGCGCCGCCTACCCAAACAATTATAATGCGGACGTAAAAGGCATTAACAGAATGTAAAACACGTTAACCAAGTGGGAATTAATAACCCGTTTAATCATTTAAACTATAATTTTAAAATCCAATTTTAAAATCAAGTTTTAATAATTAAATTCATTATTAACATTTTGACCTTTAATTAATTCAATTAATTAAGTCCGTCATTAGTCCAACTAATGCGTTTTAGTGAGATTTAATAATTCTTTTAAAACAAATTTTAAAATCCAATTTTAAATTTAATTTTAAAATTATTAAACTTCAATAATTAATCCAATTAATTATATCATTAAGGTCCAACCTTTAATCCAATTTTAATTATTTGTTATTTAGGGGCTCAGGTGCAATTTCCAAAATTGCACGGGAGGGCTTGTCCCAAATCAAATTTGCAGAACAGCCCCCAACATCATCACCCTCCCAAATCGAATCCTATCCGAAAATTCCAAACACCAAAATCAACCGAAAGTTTCAGAATTTCAATTTCATCAATTAATTGAATTAATCAACCAAGAACATCGAAACATGAACCCAAAATAGAAAGTACAGATTCAGTGTTCGAAGCACCAAAAGGAAATCGAATCGACAAGCTAAAGAACGCATGGATCACGGTTAATCGAGCGACGCTTGCCGCCAACATCACGCCTAGCGCAGGCGCTTCGTCGTCGAACGAAAGATGGGAGGTGGGTCAGGCGGGTGCCGCACTTCTTCGAAAAAATGGTTCAAATCGACGCTTTGCTATTTTAAAAACTAATCGAAGTCGGGCGGCGCATCGCCACTGACTCTTCCCGAATCTAGCGACGCGCCGCCTTGAACGCATCGAGACAGGCACATCGATCAAGTCCCGAGAGCAATCAACCGACGATAATCGAAATCGGAGAGAATCGGTGGTGCAACACCACGAATCGAGCCGGGAACGAGAGCGTCTATAAGACAAAATCAGGTAGGAGACGACGACATCATCGCATATTGGACCGCTGGGCTATCGCACAAGAATACGAGGCACGGTGCCTAAGACTAAATTTTTAGCGACGCAAGATAGCACCGCCGGTCGAGAGCGTTAGATTTTTACAAATCTTGGCATAAGACCACTAAACAAGGGGAAACCCTAAGAGCTGGGCGAGGGAGACGAAGCCATAAACAACAAAAAAAGCAAAAAAAAGAGGTGTGGTTTCTAATAACTGTGCCCCATCGATTTTAATAAAAAATTAATTAATTTGAAAAAATAAGTTCTGATGCAATTAATAACGAGAGCCTGAAGCTCTGACATCACTGTTGGAATTTAGAGGCACATAAACACGTAATACATGCGCAACGGAAATAAACAGTTCACCAACAACGATCAATTAATTGCATAATTAAATACGTGTAAACATAAAGAGAAACCTTATAGTAAATAGTACGCATATTTCTCTACTATGGTATCAACGTAATCCCCAATCACGGACTTGCACGGATTTGCCAGTGTTGAATCCCGAGATGAATTTGCTAGGAAAATTCTAACTCTAGATCTTATGGAGAAAATATGAATTAACATTGTTTGTGAATTCCCAAGAGCTTGTATATATAGGGCAGCCCAACTTAAATCTTAAGCTAGCCCGATTGGGAAATAAAATCCCTAATATTTATTTAAATAAATCTCTACGATTTATTTCCTATATATAAAATCTCTACGGATTTAATTTCCATGTATATCAAATCTCTACGGATTTGATTCCATATATATTAAATTCTATAATAATATTCCATATATTATTATTAGGAATCCTATTTAATTAAATCCAATTTAATTAAACATTAATAATAATTAATTCCAAATTAATCTATTATTAATTAATTCTCCATAAATTAAATATTAAATTCAATTTAACATTTAATCAACCAACTATAATCCGTAAAAGTGAAGTACTTGTTGTGTGACCCATAGGCCCTCATATATCGAGCGATTAGTCAAACTAACGGTCTTAATTGAACCCTAGACAATAAATCAGACATTCTCAATATATGAGGTACATTGCGAGAAACGTGCAACTACTTGTAACTGAAACATGGGCTATTATGATTTCCTCCTTTCATTCACGAATACTCGATTAGTCTTGAACATGATGAAGTGTCTATTCAAATAACATAATCAATTTATCTCTAATCACTAATTGATCATGTATGTCACACTTAGCCACAAAGTCTAAGTTGACGTGCATCGGCCGATGACTTTGATCCAATTATGATGAGAAGATGAGTATTCTCTCTAAATCCACATTGAGGAATGAATCATATTCTTGGCTCAACTACCACGCACATGTACTTCGTGATGAACCCAATCCAAGCCATATCTACCCATAGACGGGTGCAAGCGTCGGTCATGGTCAAAGTTCATCACTCCTCACATGTCGTGCTTATTGACCTCAAGTCAAAGGAGTATCGCATCACTCTCACTAATCGAGACACCCGTAGACACATATAGTGGAAATACATCAAACAGTTTCTCGGATGGGTATACCAATACCCTCTAAGGTATTTGTGCATCCATCATGAGATACCTAGTATCTTGTAGTAAGTGAGATCTTACTACACTATCTAAGAGTATGATGCAAATCACACACCAATCTCTATTGCATCATCAATATTCCATTCTTGATGATCCTTGATTGGGGCTATTTGAGAATCATGCTTAAGTCATCTGAGTTCTCACAACCTCAATGATAGCAATGACTCATGGGAACATTTGTATGAATAAATGCAAACAATCAAACATAATATTCATACAAGTGTATTGCCATACTTTAATATTAAATGGTCTATAATATTAAATCAAACTGAATATCATCGAGTATTATATCCTTACAATAGATTGTCTCTAGGACACTAACACTAACACTAACAATGTGTATTCCCCCCCCATACACGTTTGAATTTTTTATGCATAACAGTGATAGTTTTTACATATAAAAGTGATAGAACTCATGTAAAATCAGGTTCACTAGAGTGTTACTCTTAATAATTGATCCATAACAACAAATGTAAATAAAGAAGTTTGATGAGTAATTATAATAAAATTTTAATAAACTATGCACCACTCAAGATTTTTGCATTACAAAACAAAATTTTTCATATCTATATTATATAGCATGGTAGTGTAGTCAAGAATGAGTCTAGTGGGGGATGGCGCCCCCATTGTGATTTCAATTTTGTGTACTATATATGTAGTATATTTATTCTTTAAAATCGTAAAAAAAAAATTATTTTGCCCCGTTGAAATTTTAAAATTTTGCCTCCTTACTCAATAGAAAACTGCGCCCCCGTTGAGATAAAATTCTGAATCCGTCTCTAGGTGTAGAAACTAAAGTATGTTGTTAAAGTAAGCAATGAAAACACTGACAAAAGGAGCTACGGTACATTTTGAACTACTTTCTAAATATGAGAACTCGTCGAGAACAATTGTAATACTTTTTTAGATATTTTTTTTTTGTTTGTAACTCTTAATATTATATATTTTCAAATTATAGATTATCTATATTATGTTTAATTGAATGGTTTTAAATTTTTAAATTTTTTTATAGTTATGCATACCTTGTTTAGAATTTTTTAATCTGTCACCAGTGCTTGTCAACACCAATGCTTAGTATGACATTTTGTCACTGAGTTATCATTAATTATATCTTATTCACTTAATCAATTGATCCTTTACTTTGGATTAACCGAGATGCATGCATTTGAAATATATAGTGGGATGAAACAGAAAGTTATGGGTGGTAGATATATACATGACTTTCCACCCATTAATTAATTAATTAAATTTTTTATTTTGAAAAAATAATTAATTAATTAAATGTATACTATATAGTATATTGGATTTGGACTCTTTCAATTAAAATATTAAATAGCAGATTAGGCAATAAGATGCCGACAGAGATTCAGAGAGAGATTTTTAATGGAGGCAGATTAAAAGGTGCTATTACTATTTAAATAAGTGGGGATATATATGATAACTGGATAAGGTTTCGACAGCTTAAATTGCCCATGCATGTCCCACAACCTACTAACTAAATGAATACATATTGGGTGAAACGATATAATTTGTATCCCTTTGGTGTTTTATTTTGTGCTCCGCACGTTGAATGTATGACAAATGAATGATTAAAAAAATCAAAATTATAAATAGAGTGTTTGAAAATATTTATAGCATAATATAGCATATTTTATTCGCAGTGTCACATGAAATGATCGTTAAATTATAAAAAAAATTAACAATAAATTTAGAATTGATATACGTCAGGGCCGGTCCAATGATTTAAAGGGCTCGGTGCGATTTTATTTTTTGGGCCCTTCGTGTATGTTATACTATAAATAAATAAATAAAAATATAATTATTGATATGAAGACAATTTCGTTAACTGAAAAAATACAATGCGAAGTATAATATAATTATATTTAAAATATAATCCTTTATTTTTTTAAAAAGGAACAAATTACCTACACAATTAACTGTGAAAAATTTATCTTTTTGCCGTCTTATCCGCAAAGTCATCAATCAATTTTTCATAATTAAGTTTCTCTAAAAACTCGCTCTCAATTGAAATCAAAGATAATGCATTTAATCTTGTTTGAGTCATATTTGATCTCAAAGAAGATCTCAACAACTTCATAATTGAGTTTCTCTAGAGGTTGTGTGAGGTTGATTGTGTCAAGTCAAGAATTGAAGATTAATGAACTAGATAATTTTTTAAAAACATAAAAATTTAGCAGGGTGATAACTAATAAAAATTTAGGTGTAGAAAAAAAATTATAAAATATAAAAAATAATGAATTTAGAAAAAGATTTGAGAAGATTTGAAATTATAATGAAGCAAAAGAAATAGAAAATAAAGGGAATAATAGATTTTGAGATGTAATAGAAGATTTGCAAAACTAAGGAATTTGGGAGGTAGCATATGGATGGAAAAATTGTGCTACGGAAAGGATTGCAAAAAATATAAAAATATGGAATAGGATTTGCAAAAAATATTGAAAGGATCTAAAAAAAAATACAAAAATAAAAAAATTGAACACAAACTCCAGGGATCGAACCCACGCTTCAGGGAGATTCTGAAACTTTAGCCCTAATCTGGAACCGCATCAGCTAGCCAACATTATATGAAATTTTACGAATTTAATAAGCTATATTGACATACATATATATATATATATAATGGGACCGGAGTGGGGCCCTGTGCGACGGCATGGGAGGCACCTCCTCAGGGCCGGCCCTGATATAGGTTCTTACGAGATGTCTCACACGAGAAATTATAGAAATAATTATAACAATGTTAAGAAGTAAGCATCAGCCACTTGACGAATGGAAAAATCGTCTGCCATGCAGATGCAGCACTTTCTAATTGAACTTGTCGTAATATGTTGTCGTGTTTCGTTTTACATTATCATATAATGTCACATGAGTATTAATCATACGTGTAACATATACATTAATAATAATAATAATAATAATAATAAATTTACAAGGCTATATAATGACAAATTAACCTCCTTATGACATTTATTCGCTATATAAATTCAGCAATATACTAATACTATAATATTCATTTACTGATACCATGTATCTTTATAATTAAAGAGTGGGTTTTTTGTGTATTAGATGCATCGTGGAATTAAAGTGTATTTTTGAAACATATTATTAAATTTTCTAAAATGTTCAACTTGTTCAAATCATTTTTCTATTAAAATAAAAACCTAAAGTTATAAAATCATAAGTTGATTTAGAGATTGAATTCCTACCTCGCCAAGAAAAGATCCTCCTTAAGAATAAAGCCCTTAATTAATCGAGAGAAAAAAATGGTAAATCCTCTACAGAACAACAAGTAAACGTACAAGTGTCAATGCCTAAGGCTATACAAAACCAACAAATAGTGAAACAAAAATGTGTTTACAGTGAAAAAGGTGAACGTTTAACTGGAAATAAGTTGAACTTTCAAAAAAAATAAGTTAGATGTTTAAAAAAAAAACTTCATCCCTCCCATCATTACTTGAATACTTGTCTTATTTGGACGTCCCAATATTATTTGAACGTGCATTTCTAAAATAAAAACAAATATAATATTAATACACTCACAACACCTTTATTTTATTCCATTCAAACCCACTAAAACTCATATTACTTGGTTTGCATGTCTTTTCCATTGTTTAAGTCATCTTGAGATGAAGGGAGTACTTAAATTGCACGGTGCACTTGATGCACATAGTCTTTGTCATTTATAAATTAATGTAAAAATATTTGCATACACATAAATAATACAATATTAATTTATAAATATAATAATATTATTTCATCAGTATTATTACCTCCATCTCAGAGTAGTGCATGTGTTGAATGAGTAGAATTTTGAGGGATGCTATCGTAAATTTTTATGAATAAAATAAATAAAAGAGTTGAATTGTGTGCATGTGTGATGCAATAATAATGACACTTTGTGTAATATTATGGATATTGTGAGGTAAAATTTATAAATTTTTATTTTTATTTTGAGAGTGTGCATATTATTATGTGATGGATCAAAAAGAAAAATATGCATGTTATTACAGGATGGAAGAATTATCATACTACTAACTTCGTTCACAAAATTTATTCTCACTTTTTTAGGCACAACATTTAAGAAAAAGGTAGATAAAATAGATAAAATAAAAATATGACTATTAGATATTGTGGGGTCCATTTATAAATAAAATGATTTTTTTTTTTGTAAAGTACAATGTCAATTGGAATAATTAAGTGATGGTTATGGAATAAATATAAAGTAAATATTTTTATAAAAGGTATGAGAATAAATTTGATGAACAAATAAAATGGGAAAATGTGAATATATTTTGAGGGAAATGAGAATATATTTGGTGGGAGGAGTAATGTTTATTTATAAGTATAATTTTTTTTTGGAGAACAAATTTTATTGAGACTAATAATATATAAAATATAAGAAGAAGCATTAGCACACCAATCTCCACTAATTCATGGCTTTATGAGTTGCAATTTTGCAACGTCCTCAAAAGAATCTGTCAGTAACAAAAATACAAACACTTGGTGTACACTAATGAAGCACAAACACCTCACAACATTTCTCTTCCTTATCATCTTCCTCTTCTTCGATGTTTCCCATGCAAAACTTTCCAATTCCCACCACCACACACTCAATTCGACTCACCCACCGCCACAATCGCCGGACCCCGGCCACCAATTCCTCCTCGCCGGAATTCTATCCTTCGTCGCCGCCGCGATTTCGAGCGCCGGCGGAATAGGCGGCGGCGGCCTCTTCATCCCCATTCTCACAATCGTGGCCGGGTTCGACCTGAAGACGGCGTCCGCCTACTCGGCCTTCATGGTCACCGGCGGCTCCGTCGCGAATGTGGGCTCCCAATTTTGGGCGAAACGGCCGTTAATTGATTACGACGTAGCGCTGCTGTCGGAGCCCTGCATGCTGTTGGGGGTCAGCTGCGGCGTGATCTGTAATTTGATGTTCCCTGAATGGTTAATTACGATGATTTTCGCGGTTTTTCTGGCGTTTTGCACCTTTAAGACGTGTAAATCAGGGGTTTTGTTCTGGAATTTGGAATCTGAAGCAGAGGGGAGTGGAAATAGGGGATTGAATGTTGAGAATGGGGCCGGTGGTGAAAGTACTAAAACGCCCCTGTTGGGGAGTGGTGAATTGGGAGAGGGGGAATTGGGGGTTCCGTTGTTGAAGCTTGGGACGCTGGTTGTTGTCTGGTTTGCCTTCTTTGTTTTGTATCTCCTTCGAGGAAATCGCTATGGGCATGTAAGTAGTTTTGACCAAGTAATTTGGTCTTCTTTTTATTCGGTTTAATTGCAGAAAAAAATTAACACATTTATACAAATTGTAATTTAATCTCAACTTTTGAATTTTATACGTAAAATTTTATTTTAAAAATCTTTTGCAAGTAGAGCTCACGGTGTAAATTATATGTTGAATATAATTTGCTGATTTGACATAAAAAAAACTTAGAAAATATCAAAAAGCTTTGAACATATACACTATTAAATAATCAGAACTCAGAAAAAAACAACAAATTTGGAAAGATTTTTAGGTTAAATTAGCGATTGTTCAACATATATTCTGCTTGTGAGCTCAATCGGCAAAAGATTGTCAAATTTGAGTTTTATTTACCAAAATTCAAAAGTTGGGAAAGTTGAGATTAGATTGCAGTTTTTGAAAAGGTGGTCATTTTTTTCTGCAATTAAGTCAATTTAATGTTTATTCCTATTGTTATAATTAACTATGATCATAGTTCATCCTGATCTCTGATACTGAAAGGTTTTGATGTGCTTTTCGATTTTGATCATCAATAGGCAGTTTCATAAAAGGAAAAAATAATAATTTGTTACTTCGTTTATTTATCCTCTCAAGATTAAGATGTTGAAGTATGACTTGAAAGTAAACTTAGTCTCACATAATACAGATCTAAATTTATTTATTAGCTAATGAAAAGCAAATTGGGTGGTAAGATATATTTAATTTGAAGGCTCAGTGTTGCACGGTTCAGTGTAAATAAGTTGCATGTTTCTAAAATGCACTATGAGTACACGGTGCACCTGGTTGCACATGAGACTCATTCTAATTTGAATCCATCTCACACGTCTTACATTACAAAGTCTCATGCTTAGAGAAAATTTTAACATGATTCATGGCTAACAAGTGTATAGTTTATTAAACAAATAATATCAATGATTATGAAGAAGTAATATTATTTAATGGATAGAGTTAGGCCTTTGTTTGTATGTTATTGTGCATCAATGAACAAGGATAACTTTCTTTTCATGAGTTTTGTCTTTATGATTAGCTCAGGCGGATTAAGTATAATAGCTAGAGTTGACATCACATAAAATACAATTGATGTTATCTCAATCCAATAATGGAAAATCCAGAATTTTGAAGGTAACTAGGTAAGCACTCTGTCCTTATATGAACAAATTGGATGAGTTGGTTGATGCTTATACAAATAGTTTAAAAGCATTATTATAAAATGATACACAAAATATTCATAACATATTACCTGTTGCAAAAAGATGGAAAATGAGTGATGAGATCAGGCCCGCGGAATATTGAGGCCATTTGGCTTTGTTTGGTATGCTTCTTTTTCATGGAAAAAGCTGATAAAAACAGAAAAATAAAGACTGTATCATGTATTTTTTATATCCACTTATGTAGATTCTGAAAGAGAGATGTGGGCACATGTGTTTGAAAAGAAAAGAAGATCAGTGGAAACAAGTTTTTAAGACAAAAACTCGTATGAGATGGTCTCACACATGAGACTGAGTACAAACTAGCACAAATTAACATCCAACCATTCCAAAGTGGTAAAACATCATGCTCAAATTATGCTCCATCTCAACGTGAGACCATTACACACAAGTGTGCCTCCAATTTTAATAGATGCTGTAAAGAAATTATACCAACAATAATATTGTTACAAAAGCTGCTTAATGCACTTATGGCATCTCCCCTGAATTTCCTGTAACTCTTAATTAGCATACACGTAGATATTTTTCAAAGATTGGAACTTGCTACAGTATTGTACATTTTCTAGATATATATTGCATGACAAAGTCTTTTATGTACTGTGCAACTCAAATGCATTTTTTAGCGGTATTAGTTGTTTCACTGAACAATATTAGTTGTTTTCACTGAACAGTATTACTCCCTTTGTCCCGAAATCGTTTGAACATTTACGGGTGTATGCATACGTAGTTCAGTTATCATATTCTAAAACCTGTTTAATTTCCGAGTGCACTAATAAAATTTTAAGGTTTGTAGGGAATTATCGATATAGAAGCTTGTGGGACTGGATACTGGATAATTTCATCGATTCAAATTCCTCTTGCAATTGTCTTCACCATATGGATCCTGCATTGCAGAAAGACTACTGCTGCAGCTCTACAGGTTTTTAAAAGTTTCTACTTTTATTTTGATCCCATTATATAGGTAAAGATGCACAATTGTGTAAATGACATATATGACCACTTCTAAACATATATTTATATACAAATAAATTTATGTTTTTGTGTCTATGTAAGGAGAGGGAAGGAAAAGGCACAAGTCATTTGTGTGGTGGGATCTCTTTCCCAGTAATGACACTGTTGGCTGGGGTTTTGGGAGGAGTTTTCGGAATTGGAGGTGGTATGCTTATAAGTCCGCTTCTTCTCGAAATAGGAATAAAACCCGAAGTATGTTTATTTTCCTCAATAATGTTTGGGATAATAGTGTTTTTAGTCCAGTAAGGAATCCATATTTCGATTTTAGTCATGTCGACTTCCACGAATTAGAAATAGGTTTGTAACTATTTAATTTTTGACATTTTGGTCTGGTGACCGGCTATAAGAGGTGAAACATATGGTTGACAAATTGGACTCTGCCATATCAGCTTCAACCGAATTTCTCACCTGCTACAATGGTTACCAGACCAAAATATCAAAAAATTGGAAGTTACAGAAATATTATCAATTAGTAAAAGTCAGATAGGACTAGAACCAAAATATGAATAACTTGTAGGACTAAACAAAATCATTTTCCCGTTATGTTTAAATGAAACTCAATCATCATCATCATCGTCGTCTTCTTTAGGTAACAGCAGCAACGTGTTCCTTCATGGTGTTATTCTCCTCAACAATGTCTGCAATCCAGTACCTATTATTGGGGATGGAGCACGTGTACGGCGCTGTAACTTATGCTGCAGTTTGTTTCGGTGCCTCGTTAGTTGGTTTGACATTGGTGCAACGAGCGATAGTGAAACACGGGAGGGCGTCTCTAATCGTATTCTCGGTTGGTACAGTTATGGCTTTGAGTACTGTTCTGATAACTAGTTTTGGAGCATTTAATGTGTGGAAGGATTATAGTTGTGGGGAGAATATGGGGTTCAAGGCACCTTGCTAAATCACTTTTACCAATCAATCTGTTGTACTTGATAAATAATTAGTGGAACAGAACAGGGTAATGCTGCCATGTTTGGAAATAAGTTAGTCGAGAGTTTTCATGTTAATAATCCCAATTTGGAACACGAGCAGGTTCCTATTTTCCAAAAGTGTGATTTGACTTTTTATTCCATTCTGCTAATACACTGAGAATGCAAAACACTTGATTCAGTTTATAAAATAAAAAACAACAATTGTTTCCATAATTTTTTTAATTTTTATCGTCCCTTCAAATGCTGGCCTTTCTTTTTTTTTTTTTTTTTTTTTTAATAAAATAAGAACAACCATGAGACTGTGACCATGCTCGCGACAATATAAATATTCTATTTTCATCCCAAAATAATATGCACCATGTATTGTGTGTACACAGCATGAGTAGAGTTTTAAAGGGTAATTTTATAAAATTTTATGTATAAAGTAAATAAAGTAGTTGAATTGTGTGTATGTGTAGGGCCAAAAGTAATGATATTTTATGTGATATTGTGGATATTGTGAGAATAAAATAATGACAATTAAACCGATTATGAACCGCTCGAAACGCCAAAAAATGGTGCAAATCGCCGGTTCAATGAAAAATCTGGATCGTTGGCAATTTTGAAAGTTTTCGGCGATAGCTCTTCCCGTCGGTGGCCGCAAACACCATCACCTCTGGAATTATGGCTTATGGAAAGCCATTCGAATTTTGCAGAGAAAGAAATCACTCTCGCCATTTTCTTATTTTACAGTTTCCTTTTTACATAGAGAATACTCTCTTTCCTATTATTGAAGGAAGTCTTGGGTGGTAGACAGAAGTTAATTCTGGATATATAGGCCACAAATGTTTTTGAATTGAGGTGGATGAGACACATCTGAATGGGGAAAAAAGTTGGATGAGGCAAATCATATGAATAGAAATTTATGTTTGTTTTGTGTTGGATGTGATAGGGGTGTATGCGGTTTTATGTCAAATCAATACTTTTGAATTATGATCATGAATAATTTTATTATTATATAAAAGAGAATGTAAGAAAAGTATGAGAGATAAATTGATATAAGAAAACTAGAAAAATATGAAAGAGAATGAATTGGTGTAAGAAAATCAGTGATGCGACAATTTTAGGGTATAAATGTATAATATGAGTGGATACGTATTTGAATGGAGGATTTAATTTGCAAATTCGAAAAGTGATCGGGATTGAAGGAAATCCATCCTCCATCCGAATACTCCCTGTGAAAAACAAACATGACCGTAGGGTTTTGAGTTCAAAAAGATACCTACATAATTTTAATAATTCTTTTATTATAGTTAGACAAATGGGCTTCTTAACAAAACTTTGTAACCCGATGGACCTAATACTTCTTTTATTTAGGTTGGCTTGAGCCCAATGGGTTGTAGTGTTAAGTTTAGGATATAATAATATAAAAGTGTAAATAATAAATAAATATACTTAATTTATATATTATGTAATAATGATTTAATATCAACTCAACTATTTTAATAACGATGACTCAACTACTTTAATAACGATCGAATTAAGTCGAACACGATCCGATTGAAAGCGCTAGGGCTATTCGATGTAATGTCCGCTTCCTTTTCAAAACATAGCATTTGATAAATAAACGATATTATTAAAATTAAGACAAAGTTAGTATGAAAAATTGCATACATGAAAAAACTTTTATTTACAAACAAATTATGTATATGATGAAGGTAAGACAAAGTTGAGTGTTTCATGGTTAACTCGGCTCGAGTGGTTCATGGTTCACCAGGCCCGAATAGGTCATGATTTAGGGTTCATTATTTAGTGTTTAGGGTATAGATGGTTCACCCGACCCAAATAGATCATGATTTAGAGCGATTTTATAATTTTTCATACATAAAAATTTTCACATTAGACTTACTCTAAAATTAAAAGAAAAATAAATGGAACAAAGGAGAGGTGGCCCAAAAGATATACACACTTTAAATAATGTCTCCCATCTTTTGCACTAGAGTGTTGACTTTAATTAGAAGGGTCCCACACAGCCAAACACCCTTATATAACTAATTTTGATTTAGATTGAACAGATTATTTAATTGGTCAAATTAATGTTTTAGTAATGGTGATTTGAGCTGGTCCATACCATATGGGGCTAATTCTATAAAGGAAAAATGTCAATTCAGGGCCTGAAAGATGACAAAATTATCAATTTAAGGCCTTAAAGATTTTTTATATCGATTCAAGACCTAGAAGATAGAAAACTATCGATCCAGGACCTGAAAGATAAAAACTATCAATTTGAGGCTCACACATTTTAAGGCAATGTTTGACACTTATATTTCATATCCTTATTCATGTTTTTTTTTTAAATTTTTAGGGTTTACTGTTCAAGGTTTACGGTTCCGGGGGGTTTAAGGTTCATGGTTCAAGGTTTAGGGTTCATCGTTAAGGGTTTAGGGTTTAGGGTTTTAGTGTCAAACATGACCTTAAAATTTATAAGCCTCAAATTGATAGTTTATATCTTTCAAACCCTGGATTGATAGTTTTCTATCTTCCAGACCTTAAATCGATAGAAAAAATCTTTCAGGCCTTAAATGGATAGCTTTACTATCTTTCAGGCCCTGAATTGATAAAACTCCTTCTATAAATGGAAGTTGACATTAATTAATGGGTCCCACACTTCCCAAACACAATTATGTAACTACCTTTCGTTTAGATTGAATTAATTATGAATTGGACAAATTAATATTTTAGAATTAAGTTTTTTTTAGTCCAATAATTTTGCTTTGTTTTGAAATTAATCTCATTGTTTTGATTTTTTTTTAATTTTAAGCGTGAAATTTATCAAAAATTTTGAAATTGCTCTTTTAACCTGCTGCAGCAGGTCACCGGGTAACAATCACATATATAATTATGTTGTTTTTTCTTTTAATTTTGAAATGCCGCCTAGACTTTTTTAATTATAATAATTTTGGGTCGAAATTTTTCTGCATATTTTTTTAGGAAAAAAGAGCGACTTCTGCTTTTTTTTGGTTTATTTTTGAATTTTTCGGTCAATTTAGACCCGATATACCGACCTGGATCAACTTTTTTTCTAATATACAAATTATTTTTAAACCCGACTCATAACCGGACTAAAAACGAATTAAAAAAAGTTCAAGTGACCCTTCAAAATTAATGGTGAAAATAAAATAATTACACATATGACTGTTACCTGCTTGGTAACCTGGTGTCAGCAGGTTAAATGATCAATTTCAAAAAACTTGAAAACTTATAGACCAAAATCAAAAGATCAAAACAATCAGGACCAATTTCAAGATGATGCAAAGTTAGTGAACTAAATAAAAACTCGTAATCCACGTTTGTTTTCGTCTTGAGGTGGATGAGGGAAATCCGGATGGAGAAAAAAAGGTGAATGGGGGAAATCCTGTAAATAGTAATATGTGTTTGTTTTGTGTTGGATGTGGTAGAGGTGAATGAGGCTTTATGTCAAATAAATATTTTTTAATTATGATGATGTAATTTTTTCATTATTGTTAATTAGTGTGATAATGATTGTATGAAAGAAAAGTGTAAGAAAAGTAGGAGAGATAATGAATTGTTACAAGAAAAGTACGAGAGAGAATTAGTTGGTGTAAGAAAAGTAGCGATGTGATAATTTTAGGGTATAGATGTATAAGAAAAGTGGATATGTATTTGAATGGAGAATGAGATGTGCAAATTCAAAAAAATGGTCGGGATGGGGGAAGCTCATCCCCCATCCGGATCTCCCCTGCCTAAAACAAACATGTCCTAATATTTTAGTAATGGTAATCTGAGTGTTGGTCCATGCATGTGGGACCAATTTGTCGTTTCAAATAAGAAAAAGGAGGGAATTGCATTTTTGGTCCCACCAAACACGCACCTTTTTCAAAATTCTACAACTTTTGTAAATGTGGTCCCAAAGAATTTTTTTTGGGTAAAAATGGTCCCAAATATTGTCAAAAATTTCAAATTGACCCCACGTCATCTAACGCCGTTTGAAAACTAAAGGCAAGAGGTCACGTGCACGGCACGTGACTTGAAAAATGTGAATTACCCCCAAATTAGACCAAAACCCTCACTTAATAAAAAAATCCAAAATCAGAAAACCCCAAAATCGATTCATCTCCAACCCATGCCCAGGAACGATTCATCCATCTCCACAATCGAAATTGAACGTCAATGCTGCATTTTCAGAGTAACGAAATTGTAGTCCCCAAATACGGTACGATTTCGTTGAATTTCTATTTGCGATTTAATTTTTTTCCTTTCGTATCATTTGGGTTCGCGAATCATAACATTCTGAGTTCGCGATTTGTTTCATTTGGGTTCACGATTTTGTATCATTTCAGTTCACGATTTATTACTTCGTTTGGGGTTTTTTTGAAATTCTGGGTTCCTCTATGTTGGGAAATTTATAGTTTTGATGAAAGTTCCAAATTTTGTACCAGCCAGGCTTGTTAGCTGACTGATGACTTAGAAATCAGAATTAGGATGACCAGTTGATTACGAATGTATAGAGCAACTGATGTAATAGATAGGTCACATATTGAGGGGGAACTCAATATGTATAGGTTGTCTTGAAGAGAAGATCAGAAGATCTGAAGACATGAAGATTAGATAACAAGACCATAAGACCTCAGAAGACCTACATCAGAAGAAGTGAAGAAGAGTCTGCATGTTTTGCTAAGACAACCTGCAACAGAAAACTCAATCAGGTAGTCTGATCAGTTTGGACTGATCAGATCAGCTCAATCAGGTGACAACTGAAGGCTCACCAAGTCATACAAGTTCATCAGACGATAAGAATGTCAACCTAAGTTGGTAAATCAAATACTGAATGAGTGTACTTGATAACCAATGAGAGCAAGACACGTATGTACGGAGCTGACATTGCAGGACGAACTGCTTCAGAGTCAAACGACTAGAAAGGACAAGCATACATGCTTTCGGTCATGCCGCCTTTGTGCACGTCGAATCAAGCCTGCAAACCCCTACCGAAAATAGACCGAAACTCGAATTGCTCTCCAACGGCTAGTTCGATTTCATGCCTATATATATGGGATCAAACCTTCATTGTAAGGTTATAGAAATAATCTACAAGCTCAAGCAAGCCATATTTTCGCATGAAGAACACAAATTCAAGAATATTTTCTAAGTGTTCATCAATAACTCTTAGCATAGAAATCTTATCCTTCAGCCTTAGGCTACTCAAATACTAGGATAGATTTTCAGTTTGAACACAACAAATCTTATACCCAAACCAAGTGTTAGGTTAAGTTTGTTTAGCAAGATTTCAGACTAGGGTTTCTAGTTCTGATCTCTGGGATTGGTTGAGTGAGAACTCTTGAAACATCTGTTGTACTGTGTTGGACTAACACATCAATCTAAGTCCAGTTGGTTAGTTGGTGCCCCTGCAGATAGGGAAGAGTGGACGTAGGACAAGTTGTCTGAACCGTTAAAAAAATCTTGTGTGCCTTAATCTGCTTTACCTGTTTTACACGATCTGCACACACTTGTTTAAATATTATATGCATATTGTAAGTCTGGATTAGATTTGCACCTAGCAACTGATCTGATCAGTTTGACACTTTGTCATCTGATCTGAAACAGATTACTTAGTACTTGATTTAATAAATTGGTTTTTCACACGGGTTAAACTTGTCTTCCGCAAATCAGTTAAGTTGATATATACCGAACTGATTTGCTCTCAAGCAATTAGTAAGTTGGATATCAGCTCAAACTGATTCACTCGCACTTTGATCAGGCAAACTTGCTTATCACACCTGATCCCACGAAAAAGTTTCAGAAGTCTATTCACCCCTCCCCCTAGACTCCTGCCTCACTAAAACCCTTTCGGGACCTACAAGTGGTATCAGAGCAGTGGTTCTATGGACCACTGGCTTTGAGTATCATTGGTTCTTGAGGAAGAACCATTGTGGTTACTTGAACAGATCTTGAAAAACCTGTTTTCAAAACTCACATTCAGCATGGATAACACTTCGAGTATGTATCATGACTTGTCCAAGTTCAACGTCTATGAGTATACCAACTGGAAGATCTTTATGGGGAACCATCTGGTTCAATCAGTAATAGGATGATGGAAGTTCTTGAACGAGGACCGATTATAATTTATCATACAAATTCAAATGATGATAATAGAGATCCAGATCATGTTGTTGGTGCACGTGTTAGAAAGAGTCCTTCGCTGATGGATGCTGAAGAGAGAAAGTTATCTAATCTTGATACAGTAGCCAAACATCTCATCATGAAGACGATGGACAAGACAACAAAGGAGAAAGTCAAGTACCTGTAGACTGCTAAAGAAGTATGGGATACGTTGGCTGAAATATGTCATGGGAATGATCTGATCAAGGAAAGCAGACTGCAAGCTGAGATGGTTAACTTCGAGAAACTCAGAATGTTACCAAATGAGATCATCAATCAGTTCGATGGAAGGATCACAATGGGAGTCAACACACTTCGTTATCTGGCCGAGTAATGTCAGATAAGGATATTAATTATAAGATTCTGAGGTCCCTACCGAAGAAATGAGACATGAAGGTAACTGTGATCAAGGATTATCATGATATTGCTACTCTGAAGTCAAGCAACCTATTCCTCAGTCTGAAAGCTCACGAATATGATCTGATGGAGAGGAATCCTGGATCAGAAGAAGTTCCTGCTGAAGTTGCACCAAATTCATCAAAAGCCGTTGCATTTCAGGCAACCAGTAGCAGTGCAAGAATGCCTAAACCAGTAGGAAGGATTGTGAGCCAGGCTGAAGAAATTGCTTTGCTGACAAGAAAGCTGGAAAGGTCGAATGTCCAAATGAAAAAGTATCGGAAGTTCTATAAAGACTATCAAAACAGCAGATGAAGAAATAGTAGATCTACTTATAGATCACAAGAAAGGAATTATTCTGATGCCAGAAGAGATGATTATAGAGATGACCGCAGAGAAGAAAAGAGAGATGATCGTTCTGATGATAGAAGAGACAATAAATCAGAGAGAATGAATTCTGATTACAGGCAAACTAGGAAGTCACCTGACAGACCCTATAGAAGAAATGACTCACCTGGCAGACGAAATTATGGAGAACCTGGAGTATGCTTCAACTGTCAGAAACCAGGTCACTACAGTGCTGATTGTCCTGAATTGACTCTAAAGGAGAGAGAAGAGAAGCGCAACAGAAGAGAGCAACGATACTGTGACAGAAAAGCCATGGTTGTTGATACATCAGGTATCGATGACTCTTATCTGCCTTCGGATGATTCTGGTTACTTATCTGTCGAAGACTTCTGCCTGATGACCACGACTGATGATATTGACAACCTCGACGATCTGATGTTCTCATCTGATGGCGACATCTGTTTCATGGCCAATGAAGTCACTCCATCTGAGGTAATCTCTAAACCTGTTTCTGTGCCTTCTGTTTCTTCTTGCACACCTGCTGTGCTGAGCACACCTACGGGAGAGATTGACTTGCAGCTCATCAATGAGCGATTGCTTGATGATCTCTCTAATGCAGTAGACACTTATACTGTAGTGGAAGTTGAGAACCATAAGCTAAGGGCTGAGAACATCGGTCTTGCTAAGGAGAATGACTTAAGAAGAGCAGTTGAACTGAAATCAATTGAGATTGTTCAGAAGATGACAACAGAACTGGAGTTTCTGAAAGTTAGTTCTTTTGATCAGGTTAAACTGGTTAAGGAACAACAAGCTATCAACAAACAACAAGCTGATGATCTCAAAGTCCTACAAGCTAAGTTTGATGAACTCTTCCGACAACATGAGAGTCCAAAACAAAGTAAGGACAGTTTGCGGAAGAAAGTAGAGGTTTTTGGAAAAGCTTCTAAAAATGTTGATGAAATAACAAGCTACTTTAGGAAGCCAACTGATAAGAAGGGTATAGGGTTTGAAAGCCCTTCTGGATCCTCATATGTTCAACCTGGTTCACATTCCAAAAGTGAATTTAGGAAGGTTTCTGGACAAGATAATGTTAGTGTTAGCGTCCTAGAGACAATCCATTGTAAGGACATAATGCTCAGATAATATTCAGTATTGATTTAATATTATTGTTTATTTAATATTAAATATATGGCGTTGCACTTATTAGAATATTATGTTTGATTGTTTGCATTTGTTCTTATCGGTGTTCCCTTGAGTCACCGCTGTCATTCAGTGTGTGAGAACTTGGATGACTTAAGCATGATTCTCAAATGGCCCCAATCGAGAATCATCAAGAATGAGATATTGATGATACAATAGAGATTGGTGTGCGATCTGCAACATACTCTTTGAGAAATATATAGTAAGATCTCACTTACTGCGAGATACTAGGTATCTCATGATGGATGCACAAATACCTTAGAGGGTATTGGTATACCCATCCCGGAAACCTTTTGATGTAGTTTCACTATATGTGTCTACGGGTGTCTCGGTTAGTGGGAGCGATGTGATACTCCTTTCACTTGAGGTCAATACGCACGACATGTGTGGAGTGATGAACTTTGACCATGACCGAAGCTTGCACCCTTCCATGGATAGATGTGGCTTGGATTGGGTTCATCACGAAGTGCATGTTCGTGGTAGTTGAGCCAAGAAAAGGATTCATTCCTCAAAGTGGATGTAGAGAGAATACTCATCTTCTCATCATAATTGGATCAAAGTCATTGGCCAATGCACGTCAACTTGGACTTTGTGGCCAAGTGTGACATGAGTGATCAATTAGTGATTAGAGATAAATTGATTAAGTTATTTGAATAGATACTTCATCATGTTCAAGACTTAATCGAGTATTCGTGAATGAAAGGTGGAAATCATAATAGCCCATGTTTCAGTTACAGGTAGTTGCACATTTCCTCGCAACGTACCTCATATATTGAGAATTTCTGATTTATTGTCTAGGGTTCAATTAAGACTGTTAGTTTGACTAATCACTCGATATATGAGGGCATATGGGTCACACAACAAGTAATGATTGTTTACTGATTATAGTTGGTTGATTAAATGTTAAATTAGATTTAATATTTAATTTATGGAAAAGTAATTAATAATAGATTAATTTGAAATTAATTATTATTAATGTTTAATTAAATTAGATTTAATTAAATAAGAATTCCCAATAATAATATTTGGAATATTATTGTAGATTTAATATATATATGAAAACAAATCGTAGAGATTTATCATATATGAAATTTAAATTCGTAGAGATTTTATATGTGGGAAATAAATCTAAGAGATTTATTTAAATAAAGATTAAGGTTAGCTTGAGATTTAAGCTAGACATCTCCTATATATATGAGCTCTTGGGAATTCATAATACATGAGTTCATATTTTCTCCATAAAATCTCTAAGTTAGAATTTTCCTAGCAAATTCATCTCGGGGATTCAACACTGGCAGATCTGTGCAGGTTAGTAAACGACTGTTACGTGGATACCATAGTTGAGGAATCCGTGTACGAATTGATGTAAGAATTCTGTTTACGTTTACTAGTATTTAATTATGCAATTAACTGTTCGTTGTTGGTGAACTTTAATTTGCGCTGCGCATGTATTACGTGTTTACGTGCCTCTATATTCGAACAGTGGTATCAGAGCTCAGACTCTTAATTAATTGCTAATTGATTGTTTGATTTGTAATTTTTTTTTTATAAATCAAAGCCGCACGGTCAAATTAATTGATGCACGGCTTGTTTGATGTGGGACGCATCATCTAATTGTTGGGGGTGTGTGCTTGTTTGTTGATTAAATAAACCCCGCCCCTTGCTGGTTCACTTCGTCTCCTTCGCCCAGTTAGGGTTTCCCGTGAAACCCGCCGCCTCCATCCGGCCCATCCTCCCTTTTTTTCGCGTGCGAAGCGAGCAACCATGGGCTCGCTTGAGTCGGCGGCGGTACGCCGCGACTCGCATTGCCTGCGGGGTGCCGCGACGGAGAGGACTCCACCGGGTCAGACTCGCGGCGGCTCGATGCGATTCGGAGCAGCGTGAATCGCGATTCGTCGTCTCCTGCTGCGGCGTCATCATTCTGATGGCCTCGCTCCTGTTTCGATGCATTCGCGTCTGAGCGCCGCCACGTTGCTTCATCTCCTCACCTTTTGCCTCTCGACGCTTCGCTACTCGACTCCTCTGTTTTCGAATGCGCTTCCTTCGTTTTTGGTTTGACTTTTGACGAAGGTTTCAGCTTCTAATTTTGGGGTTACGACATCGAGTCGCCCCCGCCGGTGGCGACTCGAGTGCACGCGCTCTAGTACCGCCGTCTGTGTTCCTGTTTCAATATACCGATTTTTGTGTTTTGGGTCTTTGACTCCATGGTTTGTCTGTTTTGGTTGGACTAATTCGATTAACCTGGATGATCTGAAATTTTAATTAAACTGTTCATATGACTAATTAGATTAATTCTGATGAATTGAGTTTGGATTGATTGTTTCGGTTGTCCCGATTGTGAGAAGGTTTCTGGGCTGTGATGAGGGAGGGACTGTTGGCAAATTGGATTTCGAACAGGCCCCTTCCGTGCAAAGTTTTGAAATTGCACTTAGCCCTTGATGAAAACTTAATTAAAACATTTTGAAATTAATTGGATTAATTTTAATAAAAATTAAAAGTTGGACTTTTAATCATAATTAATTGGATTAATTATTAATTTTAATAATTTAAAAATTGTATTTAAATTGACATTTGAAATTTGGTTTAAAAGAAAATTATTAAATCCCACTCGTTTAAATGTTTTAATTTAATTTGTTAACCGCTTTTACAGTCCGCATTATAACTATTTGGGTAGACGGCGCCCAATAATTGTCGGACCGTATTAATTATTTGGGTAGGCGGCGCCCATATAAGTGTTAGTCCGGATAGAATTATGTTTGGGTAAGCGGCGCCCAATAATTGCTCAAATATGACGTAGATATGCGTGATGAATCTTGATTAAGCAATTAATACCGCGTCTTTAAAATGTTCCTCACTAAAATATGATTTTCATTAAGTTGAACGATGTCTTCCATCAAAATTAAAGGTAAATTGGAGATTTCGTTCCAATGAGTATTTAAGGTCCAAGTCTTTTGCTCGGATCTACATCTAACGGGACCTTAATAGGGACACATAGTGTCGCCACTTGATGGTTGTAAATCAACTTGACTTTGTTTCACCAGCCCAAGCAGGGAAACGAAAGTCAAGGGGCATCCGATTGAACTAGGTTCAATCAACTAGGGTATGTTTGTTTCGGGATTTAGGTGTGCGGGGGAAATCATGACTTCGAAATCCTATGGATTTGAAAGTCTTGGTGAATAGTAAAATATATGTGTTTGTTTTGAGATTTTGATAGGGTGAGATTTTACTTTATGTCAAATCAATGTTTAATAATGATTGAAGTAGTATTATTATATTGTGTTGAGAGTGAGAAATGTAGTGAGATGATTGTATTGAATTTTGTGAAAAATAGGGGTGTAGGGTGACTTTATAGGAGATGATTTTGAAGTCTAATTTTAAATCTCAAACTATAATGGGACGTGATTTTCAAAGTCCTAAGTCCATCCGGGTGAGTCCCGAAACAAACATAACCCTAGGAATTGCAGTATTGCAATTGCTTTGGAGACCTACCAGTTATGCTATTGCAGTAATCAGCCCAAGCAGATATTGTAATAGTAGGAATGTGGTTCCTAGTCCATTATGATTTATATTAGATATAAATTCGTATTCTTCCGATGAGGTCGTTGAATATGTGAAAATGATGGAGACAAAATAAATTGAAAGACCATGTTCATTTTGATTGCTGAATATTGATCATAGGAATTATGTATTTTAATTCCAATTTTATTTTATTTCTCTAGGATTGTTGAAATGAATAACTTATCACTGAGAAGCGTTTTGGAAACGAACAAATTGCCTGGGCCAAATTTTCTCGACTGGCACCGAAATGTGCGTTTGGTGCTTAGGCAAGAAAAGATTGAGTACGTGTTCGACACGCCAATCCCTGCTACCCCGGAGGCTGGTACTGAAGAGGCTGAAGCGTTTGATGCTGCAGCTCAGAAGAAGCATCAAAAGGATGCTTCCCAGGCTCAGTGTGTTATGCTACTCAGGATGACTCCCGAATTGTCAAGGCAGCATGAGAAAATGCTTCCCTTCGAGATGATTAAACATTTGAAGGATCTCTTTGATTCTGAATCTCGTTCCGAGATTTATGAAGTGATGAGAGGTTTTTTAGATGCCGATTGTCTAAAGGAGGGAAGGTTTCTCCTCATGTGTTGAAGATGATTGGGCTAATCGAGAAACTTGGTCGTTTGGGCATTGAGCTCAAGACCAACGTTGCTGTTTATGTCATTCTTCAGTCGCTTCCCGATTCATATTCGAGTTTCGTAGTAAACTTCAATATGAATAAGACTGAATCGACTATGCCCGAGCTGTATAACATGTTAAAGACCTTTGAGTCTTCCACTACTAAGAAAAAGCCCGTGCTCATGGTGAGTGCCTCTACTTCTTCTACCCCGAAAGGAAAGAAGAAGAGAAGGGGCAAGGTAAAGAAAGGCTCTAAGCCAAGCTTCCTTAAGCCCAAAGGTGGAATTCAAAAGAAGGAGAGGGTGGACAAGGATGTATGCCTCTACTACAAGCAGAAGGGGCATTGGAAGAAGGACTGCAAGGTTCTAGCAGCTGAAAAGAAGACACAATGTGTCTCAGCCACTTGAACATGTATGTTTGTTATTGAGATAAACATGTCCACAAATGATACTAACTGCTGGGTATTAGATACCGGTGTGGCTCACATATTTGTACTAATGTGCAGGGTCTCAAGCATAGCAGGGCAATTAGGCCGAGTGAAGTAGCCCTACACGTTGGGAATGGAGCAAGAGTTGTTGCTAAACGTGTTGGCGTTTATGTTTTAGACTTACTCTCTGGTTTTAGACTTGAACTGAATAATTGTTATTTCGTTCCTTTTATTACTCTCAACATTATTTCTATTCCTATGTTAGACATTGAATGGTTTTCCTTCCATTTTTCAAACAATAATTGTTATTTTTCGCTTAATGGTGATTTTTATGGAAATGCTCCTTTATCGAATGGTTTATACTTGTTGCACTGTGGACATAATATTCTTAATATACAAAACAAGCGACTCAAACTTAGTAATCATGAAAATCCAACTTACTTGTCGCATTGTAGGTTTGGTCATGCAAATGAGAATATCAATTTTATATTGGTCAAGTGGGAGCCGACTATTAATTTTTTTAATTAAAGGTTTGTAACTGTTCTTGTTTGTAACCTGCTTGAATGTGATTTAAATGATGACCCTCCCAAGAGACTCATTTAAATCTGTTTTGAGATGTTGGCTGATGCATGTTCATTTTTTTTTTTAGATTTTAATATGAATCATGTGATCGAATTATGTGATTTTCTTTGTGTTGATCCGGATATTGACACAAGATGTATGTTTATTTTCAGTTTCATTATGTCGCAACCTTTTAATCCACTGAAATATATGCTCAAATAACACCAACTCACTGGTGAAAACTATGTCATTTGGAAACGTAATATGTCTTTTGTCCTCACTGCACAAAAACATCATTGGGTTCTTGGTGGGCAAAAACCTGAAAAACCAACTTAAAGGTCATCAAGTGCAGAAAGATGTTTGTACAAAATCTGGGAGCAAGCAAACGAATCAATGAAACTCGTAATCTTGACTTCACTGTCTGATGATTTGAGACTTGATTCGGCTGCGAAAATTGTACAAAGTCTTGAGGAAATGTTTTCCTCAGAGACCAATATGACCAAATAGTTGCATCAAAGTGGTGTGGAAAAGCTAAAGATGATCGAGGGAAAGCCCGTGAGGGATCACATTCTCAAGATCAGACGACATTTTGAAAAACTTGCTTACCTCGGTACACGGTACTGTGATGAGGCTCAAATTGAATTCTTGTTCCTAACTCTTCCAAGATGCTTTAATGAGTTCTACTGTGGTTTTGTGATGAGTGATCACATGTTTACCATGGATACTCTGCAAGAAATCTTGGAGACGATAGAGAAACACTTGGGACAAGAAGACGAAGCTTTGGTGACTAAGAAACTTCTCTCAAGATCTAGACCAATGGTGGGTAAGATTGTTGAGAAGATGAATGGTCCGATCAAAAACAAGACCACTAAGAAAATGGGTAAGAAGGCCAGTTGGTTAAAGGTCCAAAAGAAACCAAAGGGAAAAATTTTCAACTGCGGTGAAGAAGGACATTGGAGGTCAGCTTGTTCCAATTCCAAAAGGAATGGAAAGAAAGGTAATTCTCACTCACTAGTTGTTGAAACTTGTTTGGCGGAGTATGCTGCCCATTCGTGGGTAGTGGATATGGGATCCACTGATCATGTTTGTTTCACATTACAGGGTTTCAAGCTAACCCGACAACTTAGTGGAAGTGAGATCCTCATCACGCTAGGCGATGCTACGAGAGTGGCAGCTGAAGCAGTGGGAGATGTGCACCTGTCTTTTGAAGACCAGTTTTTAATTTTAAGAGATGTTCTTTATGTTCCTTTTTTTCAGAAAAACCTTATTTCAGTTTCTAAACTATTTGTTGATGGATATTATGTTCGTTTTAATAAATATGTTACTATTTTACGTAACGATGTGATTATCTGTCGTGGAATTTTACGGAACAATCTCTATATTATTAACTGTGCACACCACTCACATAATGCATTGTATAACACATCTACTATTTCATGTAAAAGAAAGCATTCGGCTAACGTGAACGAAACACTTCTTTTGCACCTATGATTAGGTCATATTAACCCAAAAAGGATTGAAAGTTTGGTTCAAGATGGTTCATTGGGTTCTCTCCAGATTGAACCATTTCTGACTTGCGAATCGTGCTTGGAGGGTAAAATGACCAAGAGGGCATTTGGAGCCAAGGGGCTTAGAGCTAAGGAAGTGTTAGAAATCGTTCACACCGACGTGTGTGCTCCAATGCAAATCAAAGCTAGAGGTGGCTACGAGTATTTCATTACGTTTATCGATGATTACTCACGCTATGGATACATTTTCCTAATGAAGCATAAATCTGAGACCTTTGATAAATTCAAAGAATTTAAGGCTCAAGCAGAGAATCGTAAGGAAAAGACTATCAAGTTTCTACGATCTGATCGTGAAGGCGAATACGTCAACGATGAATTTTTGAACTACCTGTCAGAAGATGGGATTACATCCCAGTTGACTGCACCCGGTACCCAGAAACAAAACGGGATTGCAGAACAAAGAAATATAACGCTTCTAGAAATGGTAAGATCAATGATGAGTTATGCAGATTTACCAAAATCATTATGGGGTTACGCTTTGGAAACATCGTCTTATATTCTAAACTTAGTGCCATCCAAATCAGTTCCTAAAACCCCGAGAGAATTGTGGACAGGGCGCAAGCCCAGCTATGGACACATCAGGATCTGGGGGTGTCCGGCATACGTGTTGGACAAGGAAGCTGGTAAGTTGGACGCACGTTCAGAATTAAGGTTGTTCATTGGGTATCCCGAAGGAACGAAAGGATGCATGTTCTATGGTCCCGAAGACCAAAAGGTCGTAATCAGTATGCACTTTAGATTTTTGGAAGAAAACTATATGAACGATAAAAAACCTAGAAGTGAAATTACCTTGGAAGAACATAAGGGGCCAACTCCATTGCCAACTGTAAAAAATGATATACCAAACGTCACACCTTCACAACCGGAACCTCGTCGTAGTGGGAGGGTTGTCCGACAACCCGAGCGATTCTTAGGGATTGAAGAGTCTTCGGACTTGATCTCAGGTGAAGAATCAGATCCCTGGTCCTGCAATGAGGTGATCTAAGGCAAAGATGCAACCTCTTGGCTAACAACAATGGACGCCGAAATGGGTCCAATAGATCATGTTGGTCCCGGTGCTAACGAGTCTCATACGTGTATGGGGGGGAATACACGTGTTCAGTGATTTTTAAACTTTTCTTTCATTGAGGTCAGATGGGTCAGGTTATCCTGATGATTTTGCTCTGAGAAGCACGGATTGTCCTGAGTCAAAGTCTACTGAGACAATGATCCTGAGCTGCTTTCAGAAGCTTCAGATTAGCCCAACTGATCCTGAATTTATCAGAGATCCTGAGGAGCTTGGATCAGATAATTATCTTACTGAACACTCAGTAGAGTTAGTTCAGTTTGGTAACTATCTGTTCTAGCTACTCAAGTGTGCGGAATGGTTGGCCCTAAGTTTATACTCGTTTTAGCTTTGCTGAAAATCTTCCCTTCAATAAAACAGTGATTAAGGCTGTGATTAATTTGATGCAAGTTCAGTGGATTGGTTCCAACTGAATATCAGTGAAATATGCTTTCAGTGAAAAACATGCAACATATAATAATGCAATACAGAAAGTAAAACAACACAACAATTATAGTGGTTCTGAGACTCAAGCTCCTACGTCCACTCTCTCTGATCTTCAGAGAAATTCCTTAACCACTTCCTAAAGCTTTCAGACTAACTCACTGTAGCTTACTCACTTTTCTACCTTGAGTTTTCTGGCTGACTCACTGCAGCTTACTAACTCAAACACACACAAGTGTTCAGACTTATCACAAGTAGCTTACTAACTTCTTCTCTAGAGTTTTCTGGCTAACTCACTGTAGCTTACTCACTCTTTACAACTCTAACTCACCAACAAAACACACACAAACTACCTTAACAAAGTGTTTGGGTTTTGGGTTGGTTTCCAACTAGGGTGAGATATCCTTTACTATAAGAACTAATTCAAAGGCTAGGATATCTCTTCTAAGATTTGGATATGTCTATCAATCTAGGCTTAGAATAGTGAGCTCTCTCCAATGTGAAACACTTGGGAAATTCTAGGGCTTTCGAGTGCTTCAATTTGCAATAATACGAATGATCTCTTGAGTTGCTTTGAAATTTCCCGTAACCTCTCAATGTAAAGGGTCACTGGTATTTATAGGCAACTTCACCAAGGTCACTCTTTGACAACTATCCGTTGGAAGAGATAGCTTTATGAGTCTCCTCTTCTGGTGTTTGATGAACGACTATTTTTAGGGTTTGAACACTCCCTTGCATGTTTTAGGAAATATCTTGATCATGTAGCCAATCACCAATTTTTGCGATCGAACTTAGTAGTAATGACATAATTGAGGTCCTGTCGCTTTCAAAGGTCGATGAAGCATGTTGTTGTCTTCCTCGATTGGTTCTTGTCTTGATGAATGTAGACAAACAAAACGGCTCTTTTTGGTCAATCTCTCGAATGAGACAACCTTAAACAACACTTAGACTTAGTTCCTTTTGTTACGCACTAGAATGTTTTGGGGCAATATCTACTTTTCCGAACATGTCGTTTTTCTCGGTTTTGTAGTCTTGATAGATATTATTCATTGCCTCCGAACATTGATTATCTTGAGTATTCATATCTTCTTGAGTCTTCATGTCTTGAAAGAACTTCTTCGAGTCTTGATGTCTTCTTGAACTTCATCGAGTCTTGATGTCTTCCGTTACTTCATCGAGTCTTGATGTCTTGATTTCTTCTTGAGTCTTCATGCCTTGATTATTTCATCGAGTCTTGATGTCTTCGATTATTTCATCGAGTCTTGATGCCTTCGCCATTTCATCGAGTCTTGATGCCAAAGAACTTCTTGAGTCTTCAAAGCCTTTCAAAGAACTTATTGAGTCTTGATGTCTTCAGGATCTAACCTGATCTATATCTGGTAACTATACATTGTGCAGATATCTTCATGAACCAATCTATGCTGAAACTTGACTCAGACTATCAAGATTATCCTGAACATATCATACTCAGGGGTTTTTGGGATCTAATCAAAACTTCTTTATTAAATTCATCTCCCAACAATTTCCCCCTTTTTGATGATGCCAAAACCATCTTGTTACATTTAAGAAAACCTAACCTATCCTTAGGTTTCAGTTCATCTATTACAATCCAAAATGGTATTTCACCCAACAATTTTCTGGCATATCAAGTAATTAAAAACATGTAAAAAGATAATGAGATATTATCTTTTGAGCATAAAGATAAAATTTTCATTGATATAGGATAAGAGTTACAGATTACAATGAAAATAAAAAATAAATCAGAAGAACAAAGTCTTCAGTCTTCTTCCACTTCATCCTCTGGCACTTCCAGGTTGAACATCCCGTAGTATCTCTTCTTCAGTTCATCCCTTGCCTTGATGATATCAGGGTTGTTTCCTGTTAGGCCTAACTGGATGGCATACTGGGCTATTTCCTGAGAAATGGCTGCTTCATTCACATAGCCATTCTCAAACCTAGGAGCTGGGTACATGTATGGACCAGGGTTTACTATCTGCGTGTTTCCTTCATTTGCCATGTTGATCCAACTTTGCAGGTGTAGGTCCCGAACGGGTTAGTGAGGGCAGAAGTCTAGAGGGGAGGGGTGAATAGACTTCAAAACTTTTGTCTTGGTCGGTGTGAGGCGATTAGCTTTGATCGAGTCTTGAGTGAATCGGTTTGGGTGATAACCAACTTCTTGATCGCTGAAGGCCCGATCGATTCGGTAACTATCGGTTTAATCGATGTGTCGCGGAAAGCTTAAGTTTTACCCGTGTGAAAAAACCAGTTTTGATAAATCGATTCCAAAGTTAATCTTTTAATCAGTTGGATGAAGTGTCAAGTTTGATCGGATCGAAGCTTGGTGCTAACTGATCTCAATTTGGAATATGTATGCGCTTTAAAGGTTGTGTGCGATTGTGTAATCAGTTAATCAAAGCGATAAAGGCACACAAGATTTATAGTGGTTCGGACAAACCAGTCCTACGTCCACTCTTCCCTATCACAAGGGGCACCTACTTAACCAACCTGGACTTTGTTTTTATGTGTAAGTCCAACACAAGACACCAACTAGATGTTTAAAGAGTTCACACTCAACCGATCCCGTCCGAACTAGAAACCCTAGTCGAAATCTTGCTAAACAACTTAACCTAACTTGGGGGTTTGGGTAAGATTGTTTTGGTTCCAACTATGAAATCTTTTCTTGCGTATAAGCAGCCTAACAGCTAGATGAAAAGATTTCTATGCTAAGAACTTATGGGATGAACACTTAATAAAAATTAATCTTCTTGTTCGTGTTCTTGTGCGGAAGTCTGATATTAGCTTGAGCTTCTTGATTGTTCAGCGTTTCCGTGTTTTCACTCTGAAGTGTGATCCCATATTTATAGACCTTGAAATCAAAGAGCCGTTGGAGAGCAATTTGAATTTCAGGCTATATTTGTAGACTTGCAGGCTTGATGTGACGAGCTTCAGGAATGGCATGGCCGAAAGCGTGAAAAGTGTTTTTATAGCCGTTACAGAGAAGCATCATCAAATCCCGCAATTGCCGGCTCCGATCATACGTGTCTTGTTCTTATTGGATAGCAGACTCACTTTTCAGTGTTTGTTCTTCCAACTAAGGTTGACATTCTTCTTGTTCAGATCATCGACGTATGATTAGGTGAAACATCAGATTTCACCGGTGGTGACTTTGTCGGTCTGAATCGATCGATCTACGATAGAGTCTTCTCGGTGTGCCGGTTGACTTAGCTTCAACTAGCAGACTCGGCTGATGTAGGTCTTCTGGTCTGATCTTCTGGAAGTCATCTGATCTTCAAGTATTCTGAGTTTGAGCTTTATGACTTCAGCTGAGATATCTGACTAGATCAGATCGATCTGATCTTCTGTTCTTGTCTTGCATTCTGGCCTGTCGGATATCAGCTGTCTTTTGAGTCTTCAGATCTGACCTATACATATTGAGTTTCCCCCTCAATATGTGACCTATCTATTTCATCAGTTGTTCTATACAATCATTATCAACTGGTCTCCTATAGCAGGTAATATAAACATCAGTCAGCTAACAAGTCTGACTGGTCCTATTACATGTGTTTTTGGAACTTTCATCAAAACTATAAATTTCCCAACAATTTCCCCCTTTTTGATGAAACCAAAACACTTTGAGAAACCAAAATACAGTTGATAAAAAATAGAACAGTTAAGAGCATATAATCAGAAGACAATGAGACTTTGTCTTAGGATCAGAAAATAAACTTTTCTCATTAAAAATTTTGATTACATGTTACATCAGAAAAGTTTGTAAATAAGAATAGCTGATCCTGAGTAGTCTTCTGATTCTTTACTCTTTAGGCTTGTATCCTTCCGGCATCTCTCTTTGATCTTGAGGAACGTTGAAAATCTGATAAAGTTTCCATTTGACATCATTAGTCTCTTTGAAGATCGCTTATATCGCGTTTTTGCTCGGGATGTCGAAATAGAATCTTTGAAATGCCACCACAAAACGAATATCCATCGCCTTCTTCGAGTACTCCAAAGAGATCATACTCTTGGCGAGATATTTTTACAATCGATAAGCTTGGCCTCATTTTTCGAGATACTTGAAAAATCCGGTATTTATTTTCTAACCAACAGAGGAATTCTTCATCGAGATTCTTCTTGTGGAACAAGATTAAGAACAAAGGCATCCGAAGCCATTCCTCCCCGATCTTATTCCATTCCTCAAATCTCTTAGCATCTTGCAGCAGTTTTTGGGATGATCTCATCAACTCTTCTTTGGCGGCTTAGGTTACGCACGGATTTTCCAAATTTTCCTTTCTTCGCTCTCAATCCGAATTTCTTCTTGATTTTTTACGCCTCTGCCATTTTTTTTTTTCCTTCTTTTTCTTCTTGGTTTTTTCGGCTTCTTGACTATCTTCTCTTTGGACATCATTCCAAAGAGTCCGAGTTTGTGATGTCCTTGCACTGTTATGTCGATGGTTTCTCAATCTGTCCTTCCCCTTTTTTGGTTTGATCAAAAAGAGTAGTGAGGTGGGAGGTCGAGAACCAAAAGTTGATCGATGACGCCTTGTTGAGATCTCAACTTGAATATGCCTTGAGTTTGAGCGATTAGATTTTGAATCGTCGATATCATTTCGATCTTGACAATTCCATGGCGATGAGAGAGTGTTTTAATCGGTTTATCAAGTTTCTCTTACATCAATTCTAGCTTGCCGGTGAGCATCGGAAAAAAAACTTGTTGTTTATCCACCTGAGTCGATTTGGCATCAACAGATCTTTTATCGATTCGGTAGCCTTGATGACACCTGATTTGGGAGAACCGATCTTTGATTGCTCCAATTTGGGAAATAGCCAATTCCTTTTGATCTGTTATTTCTTTGATGGCAATCGCCTTTGATCATTATCGGTCCCTCAACTTCTTCTTTTCGGAGATCTTTGAGACAAGATTTGATCTCTGAAGTTGATCGATAGTGGCGTGTGATGTTGGAATATTGAGTGTCACTTGATCCGATTCGATTGTTTGTGCCTCCGGTGGTTGGTCATGAACTGCAAAGACACCGCTCCACTATCATCCAGCGACTCTGCATCCTTCATGATGGCATCTGCTTGAGAGCTTTGTCGGCCTCTCGGTTAAATCTGTTCGCAACCCTAGGTTCCCAGTGGATCGAGCTTTGACGGATTTAGCAGATTATCGGCTCGGTTGGTGATCCCACTTTAGCAACATTCCTCATGTCGAAATCGAAGTCCGCAAACTCATCCGCTTTTACCCATCTGTTCAATAATTATTATAAGTCTGAGAAGCTTTTTTTTTAGTCGTAGTTCTCTCGGTGAGGATCTCCATGACTTCCTCTCTTATGGCGGGATGGGCGACCCGATTCGATACAACTCATCTATTTCTCTTTTCGATTAGCATTACGATCAATTTCCAGTTATGATCTTTGTTGATCTGGACTCGAGAATTGTCGGTCCGTCGGTTTGATGAGATGTGGAAGGTTACGGTTGTGCTTGAGTCGGCGGAAGATGGCCGATCGGTTCGACTGCAGATATTCTCGTAGGCGGGAAGAAAATACGGTTCCACATTAGGTAAGCTTTTCGTTTCGAACCGATGCGATTTCAGGTTCAAGCGGGCAGGTGGAAGAATAGGAGAGACATGCTCAGCAGCCATTAGTCTGAGTGGTGAATCAGCTGTAGTTGGAGGAGAAGGAGATCATTCATCTCAAGCTTCTTCCTCAGAATGATCTGGCGAGCTCTCAGCTTGAGAAGCCTGCCTGGCTGATGCTTCACCTGATTTTTGTGGTGCAACAGACTGTTCTGGGGCTCCTTCTTCATCTGACTCATCTTCTAAAGATCGTGAGTCATGGAGGCTTGCTTCCTTTCTTCGCCTCTTCTCCCGGGCCTTCACCAGGTTTTTTTTCTTCTTCTTTGGGGGGCATCTGGTGGGCCTTCTGGGGGGCCTTCACCAGCTCTAGCTGATTCGCCTGCATCTGGTGTAGCTTTCTTGCTTTTTCATTTCTTTGACTTTGGGGGGGTTGGCCGCATATCATCGTCTGGTGGCCCAAAAATGACTGAAGTGGCTGTGAGAAAGCCCTTATAGGACTTCACTCCATTCTGTTCCCATTTGGCCTTTGGCATTTTATCCTCTGTGGGATAAGCGCAACCTTGTTGAGATTGGCGATCTTTTTCTTCGAGATATACATGCCTCCACTCATCAACTCCAAATTTATCATGTTCTTGGGTAGAATGGCCTTCGAAACCCATGCCAATTGATGTTCTTGGCTTCATCAATTATTGCTGACCATCTTTATGGATTTAATCCGGATGTAATAGCATTCGGGCTGAATCTGATACCCATAATTGTTTTTGACAATATGTCAAACAACAATCGGTATTTTCCTCTTGAGCATTGGCGACAAAAACCCGACGTATGATGTTTGTCGGCTTCTCTCGAAGAGCTCTTTTCTCGATCGGCTCATCTTCGTTCTCCCCTAAATGAATGAAAGCGAGATTCGGCCTTTGGGTAGGCTTGAACAGACGAAGTTATATCCTCATTCGACGGTCGATTTCTTCTCCGTTGGTTGTCGAAAAGTAGTTCTTCCCCGAGCATCCAGATCCACTCTTAAATTCCTTAGGAATTCTAGTGCTTCATCTTTGCATCACTAGATTGCGTTGAGCGTAAAAAATTTCTCAAGGCTCGCTTTTAAAATTTGCTCGACCTCCATGGATTCCGGATCCTGAGTGATATTGAACTGTACGAACTTATCATCCACAATCTTTGTTGCCAGTTCTGCATAGTTGCACATTATTTTACCCATACCGTGAGTGATCATCTACAGATAAGATAGATTTGGTTAAAAAATTGTGCATTAATACAAAGAATATCACACAAGCGGAAACTAAGAAACAATAAAGCATAACACATGATAGAAACATTTAAGATCAATGGATTTAAAAAATACATCAAATAAACATAAATTACCAGATTCTGTTTTTCGGAAAGATGATTTTGAAACTTAGGAAAACACTTTGAATCTGAGAGAAGTAATTTGGAGTTTTCAGAGAATAAATCGCAAGTTTGTGAAATGGAAAACTCTGGTATGGTTTTTTGATGAACTTTATAAAGACGAGGAGGGAAAAAGAAGACACGATTTGGAAGATCAACCGTTTGAAAAGATTAAACGTTCCAGATTAAGCGGTTTTGATCGTAGGGTCGGAAAAAGCACGTCTTTAAAAACCTTTTGGATTTAAAAGCACATTTAGTAGCAGTTAATACATGTTCCCCACGTCCGCATTAAATGATTTGCAGGAAATACGTCACAAGGATAATGGGTACAGTAAGGCAAATAATATCAGATAAGATCCGATAAATAAGCAAAGAACAAGAGAAAAGAAAAGGCGTAATCTGGTTGATGATATTGTAATCAGTCAATACCACTTGTCCATGTTGATTTCACTTGTTGATCTTAGTATTCTGCCTAAGCCTTAAAATTTCCCAATTGATCCTTTTAGCTGATCTTCTTCACTTGCATCTGATCTGTTGAAGTTCCAAGCTCAACTGATTTTCCTTGAATACGTCCTCGATTTCCTTCGATCCTCCTTGACCGGTTAAGTTCCCTTCAACCGATATTTCGTTTTTCCCATAGACTGATGTATCTGATTTGTTGGACTTACAAGCTCAGCGATCTTCCTCATCTGATCAGCTTCGTATGTATCAGATTTTGGTTGACCTAATCTGATTCTTCTCAAGTCAATCCAATTCTTGGAATAAGTGTTACCGCTTAAAACTTAGTCTAGAATAGTAGTCTCTATTCCTAAGTTGGCGCGATTTGACATGCGTAATTATCGTCCTCAATCTTTTCGATATGTCAATCCGTAGAATTTATCCAATTATCGATTCGGCGTGATTCCTACACCTTGTCCTTTTGGTGCGATTTCTCTAAAAGGTTTTGAGAACTCGAATTTGCATTTGCACCCTTGCTTGGCCTCTATAAATTGGACCAATTGTTTTACACAACATAACCCAATCACCATACTTATCTTCTTTGTAGAATCATGTATCCCGGTGAACCCTTATTTCCGTGAAACTTCCGCAAACACCTTTACCCCCTTTTCAATGATTTCAAATTCTCAAATCAACCCTCAAGGCCCCTTATCAATGTTTTCGTTATCATCAAAGATTTCACATAACGATTGTTGCAAAGCTTCTCTACCACCATGGTGGCGGGCTCTTTGTTGGTAACCGAGAAGACACTTCTCCTAACCGTATGCACCTTGTGTGTCTATCGTTATGACGTAACTACCATCAACAGACTTAGTCTGAAAATGAATGTGAGTTTGATATGCGATCTTGATCAGTCAACAACTGATCTTCGTATATTAACTCACCATTTAATAGCTGGAGAGCCCGCTGACTCTTTCTTAGGGCTCCGGCTTAAAAATCCTATCAAGGCATTGCCGCTCCTTCGGTTTTAGCTTCATTTGGCGGCTTTTAGGATTTTTTTAAAGCCTCTCTCACCCTTGTTAAGTGGGGGAAAAATGAGAGCATCGATTTAAAATCTCTCTCCCCGCTTTCTACTTGGGTTAGGATGAGGGTTTAGGGTTATAGGTTTATGGTTTTTGGTTATGACTTATGTACTGACCTCCGGGTCCTTTGTTCTTGTATCTTGTAATGTAATCTGACCTTCGGGTCTTTATCAATGAAAAGTTCTATTATTCCATTGTTGTGTAAAATTCACAGATCCTTATGCGATTTTAAGCTTTAATCTTGTGAATACCACTTGTGAATCTTGCTTGTTGAATATCAACTTAATCGACTTACAAAGATGTAAAATAACCCAACTGATTTAATCAGATATTCCTTTAAAATTGTGCGTTTACTTTAATCTGATAAACCCTAAATCGATAACTTGTAAAACCGAAAGTTCCTTTGAATCTTGTTGGATTTCACTTAATCGACTTACAAAGTATAACCGAACAGTTTAATCGATAATCCTTTAAACGATCGATTCATTTAATCGATAAACTTTAAATCGATCGGTATCTTCTCATATCGGTTCCTTGATCGATCTTACGATCGATTGAGATACCAAACTCAATCGATTCCTTTTCACTGGTTAGTCTCTTAACCAAATTTGGTTACTCGAGAACAATCCATCAAACATTTTAGGTGCATTTTCTCCAAGATCCGAGCCCTAGCTCATTGCATAATTCTCTGAATCGATCTCGGTAGTGGCTTGGTTAGAATATCGACTTTTCGTATATCAAGATGAATCTTTTCCATTCTGATATTCTTCTTTTCAACATGATCTCTTATAAAATGGTGTCTGACATCCACATGCTTGCATCTTGTATGTAGAACAGGATTCTGAGTTATTGCAATAGCACTATTACTGTCACAGAAAATAGGTACATTCTTAGCTTCAATGTTATAATCCCTCAAATCTTGACTAAGCCGTAGCGATTGGGAACAACAAACTTCCTGCAGACCATATATTACGCTTTCAAGAGTAGATGTCGTGAATCGATGTCTGCTTCTTTGAAAACCACGAGATCAGTTTACTTCCTAAGAATTGACAAGTTCCTGAGGTGGATTTTCTGTCAATCTTGCAACCTCCATAATCGAATCCAGAATACCCACTAAGCTCTAGATTATCATCTGATGGGTAAAATAAACCAAGATTTACTGTCCCCTTCAGATACTTAAGAATCCGCTTTAGTCAGCTTCTAGGTGACTTATCATTGGATTTGCACGAAATCGCACATACACCCTCTGCGAAAGGTTATATCTGTCTGGCTGGCGGTCGGTATAGTAGAGATCCAATGAGAGCCCTATATTCCTTCTGATTTGTTTTCTGACCATCCTCATCTGGATCCATCTTGAATCCAATCATCATAGGAATTTTGGCTTCCTTACAATTTTGAACTCCAAACTTAGCCAATAAATTCCTAGTGTACTTTGCTTGGCGATGAATATCCCTTCATACTTTTGCTTTACTTGAAGACCCGTAAAGTAATTCATCGACCCATCATGGACATCTCGAACTTCCCTTGCATCGGTTTTTGAATCTTTCACATAGACTTTTGTTGGGAGATCCAAAGATGATGTCGCCCACGTGATCCGAACCATCGAGAATATCTTCTCCATCTTCTATTCTCGAATAAGGTTACGTCCCAATGTTCCTTTAGTGAACGCATGCCGTCGATCAAGAATCGAGAGAGTGTATCATACCAAGCTTGAGGAGCTTGTTTCGTGCCATAAAGAGCTTTTCTTAAATCGGTACACTGGTTGCTCTTTTCAAAGCACGGAGGTTGTTCGACATAAACTTCCTCTCGCTAGTACCCCTGTTTAAGAAAGCACTCTTTACGTCCATCCGATACACATGAACCCTCTGTGGGAAGCATATGCCGAAATGACCGAATGGCTTCTAGGCGAAATGATCGGGTGCAAAGGTCTCATCATAATCAATTCCTTCCGATTGTGAATACCCCTTAGCAACAAGTCTTGCCTTATTTACGTGATGGCGTTTTTCTCATCTCTCTTGTTCTTGAATACCCACCGTGCCAATTCGTCTTGATGATTTGGTCCGCCTACCGGTTCCCGACTTGATTTACATCCGAATCGTTCCAACTCTTCTGCATTGCTAGAATCCGACTTGCGTCTTGTAGAGCTTCCTCTATAGTTGTTGGTTCCTTCATAGGCGGATAATGACAATACATGGCACTTTCACCAATCGATGTCTAGTTTTAACTTTATCGGATGGGTCTCCGATTATCGATCGGTTGGATGACCGGTTATCCGTGTCCTTCGCTACGATTTGCGTCGGTTTTGGAGAACATCGTCCGTTTTCGATAAAAATTTCATTACTAGCGATTGGGAGTGGTGCGAGTTATGATCCACTTGATAAGAACAAGTCTCGGCTTATGTTGGACTCATCATGTGCCGATGTCACGTTAAATGGGAACTTCAGTGTTCCCCGAACCGGATGGTTCGATTGATCTTATCTCATTTGTGACGAACTTCTTCACCGAAACCAGGTTTTAGTACCTTAGGATCCGAATGATCCGGTGAATCGACTAGATCTGGAATGTATACCGAATTCACGGTTTTGATTCTTTTTCCTTGATCATTAGTCGATCCATTTTCGAGCATCGGTACATGTTGATCGTGTACATCTTGTTCTCGAAAGCGATTTCTCTTGATCGGAAGATGCTTCATCAAAAGACTACATGGGGTGTTTCTTCCACAAGTAGGGTTAAATGCATTGTAGACCCTGAAAGCCTTGCTAGATGAGGAATATCCTAAGAATATACCCTCATCTGACTTGGCTTCAAAGGTTTTCAACTGACTCTTCCCATTGTTGTGTATGAAACACTTACACCCAAAAACATGGAAGTAAGAGACACGAGGTTTTCTGTCCTTCCACAGTTCATAGGGTGTTTTGTAGTGAGCCTTAGTCAGAAGACATCTGTTCTGAGTATGGCATGCAGTGTTGATTATACGCCCCGAAAACGCGGCTTGGTATTGCATGTTCAAATTAACATCGTCGCGGCGAAAGCACTTCTTTGAGAGTTCTGTTCCTCCGTTCACTACTCCATTTGTTGTGGCGTCCTTGCAAAAAATTTGATGTTTCATGTCAGATATACAAACTTAGAGCAAAAAATCGATAATAAAAAGAGTTCAGAAATTATGTACCTTTATCTGATCTGATTTTTACTACACTGACACCCTTCTCATTTTGTAATCTTTTTAGCAGCTCGGGTATCTTCGTTGTCGTCTCATTCTTCTTATGTAAGAATATAACCCAGGTAAACTTGGAATAGTCATCCACGATTACCAGAGTATATTTGCGTCCGTTGAGACTGACTGGTGTAACTGGTCCGAATAGATCCATATGAAGCAGTTGCAGTACTCTGCTGGATGCCGGTCCGGGAATTCCCTTGAATGAAGCTTTGACCTGTTTTCCCTTCTGACATGCAGTACATGTCTGATCCTTTGAAAATACTTCATTCGGAAGTCCTTCCACTAGAGACATCCTTGCTATCTTATTAAGAGTTTTAAAGTTCAGATGGCTCATTCTTTTGTGCGCGAGCCAATTTGCTACTTTTGGAACTCTTGACAATCGAGCATGCATTTCTTGGGCAAGCTGTTCCAATCACCATGTAGATCGTCCCTTTCCTTGAACCAGTTAGCAAAATCTGTTGAGTGGCTCGATTCTTGATAGTGCATTGGTCAGTCGAGAACTCAACACTGAATCCGTTGTCGCAGAATTGTGAAACCGATAATAGGTTGTGCTTCAGACCTTCGACATCTGAGACTCCGATTATTTGTACATCATCATTCTCTAAGGTTCCAATCCTTTGGTATAGCCAAAGTTATCATCACCGAAGAGTACACGTGGGCCTTTACGTTTCTATGTAAGAGCCGAGGAGGTGCTTGCTTCTGTCATGTGCCTTGAGCATCCACTATCGATGTACCCGGATAGTTGCTTGCACACCTCCTTTGTTGGCGGACCCACGCGATCCTGCAGACCAAATCGGGGTTTAGGTACCCTTTTGGATTGGGTCCCGAGGGTTAGGATTAGTTTTGGGATCCATACAAAAGCGAGCACTTCTATTGTGATCGGTTAGATCGAAGGCCTGATTTGTCTCCCCATACCTATCAACATAATCATCGTCTCTGTATATGCTTTTCCGATTTGTATGATTATTAGTGTGAACCTTGGATGACTTAGAAGACTTGGGATTTATCTTTTTCGTTTTGTCTTCTTTTTTTATCGATTAGGTTCGTCTGACACCTAGATTTACGATTATAGGGGTAGGTACGATTGCTACCATCAAAAGATTCATATCTTTTTCGGCATAGGTGGTTTTTGGGTTTACGAAGCATGCTTATTAGGCGGTGACCTTGATTGGGTCTCGATTGGACTTCCCTTTACGGGTTGTCTTTTTCTCGATTCTCGATCTGTTGATCGAGTTGAGGTCTCTTCGAAGAACCGGGTTCTTCTGTTGATTCCTCGATCGATGCTTTACCGATTAGGGTCCATTTCGTTCCCCTTCCGTTGAGGCATCTGCCTTTACCCGCTCAACCGGTCTTTTTTTCCTTATTAGATACATGTTTGGCTTTTGGTGTATCTTTGTTAAACTTCGTCTGATTACACCTTTTTGAGATGAATCAGCCGGGGCTTTTGAGGATGTGGAAGGGTTCTCATAGCCAAGTCCCTTCTTGTTAATCGTTGTTCGAAAATAGGCGTTCATGTCTTGAACGGTTTTAGATGATTTTGAAAAACCTCTATTTTCTTCTGCAGATTATCCTCGATGATTTTAAACTTTCATGCTTTTGGAACAACTCATCGAATTTTGCTTGCGATTTTGAAGTCATCGACTTCTTTGTTTTATTAATTGCCGGTGATCTTTGATCTTCTTCTCCGATCGAAAGCTTTAACTTCGAGAATTTTAAATTCTCAGTTGCCTTCTGAGCAGTTTCAGCTGATCTAAGTTCAGAGGCTTTACTGAGATCATTTTCTTTAGCAAGCTGATTATTTCTGGTCCTCAGCTTATCATTTTCAGCTTCCACTATAGCATAAGTGTCTACTGCATTGGAGAGATCCTCAAGCAATTGCTTCGAGTAGAGCCGCAGTCAATCTCCCGGCATGTGTGCTAATGATAGCAGGTGTAGAAGCGAAACGAAGCGGGTTTGGAGGTTACCTCAGTTGGTCCTCCCCGCCATCGTGCGAGATCTCATCATCGTCTGAGAGAATATCGGATCTTCATTTTCATAGAAGTCAACAACACCTGGCGATCGGTGAAGTCTTCTCTGAGAGGAGTATCCAGAGTCCTCGAGGGCGATATAGGAATCGTCAATTCTGGCGTATCGGCAACCATGGCTCTTACGTCCTTATAACGTTGCTCTCTTACGTTCCTCTTTTCTTCCCTTTCTCTTGGCGTCAGTGCAGGCGTCTGCACTATAGTGACTGGCTTCTCCCATTGAAACCACGCCCTTGATCCACGAACCTTTCCTTCCGGTGAATCACTCGTCTGTATGAACTATCGGTGACTTCCCTTTCGATAGTAGTCGAGCTTCTTCTTCTCGACCGTTATCTCTTCCTTCCTCGATCCGATTATCTCTTTTCCTTTCATCTCTTTGATCCCTCCGATCATCGGATCACAGTTCTTTACGGAGATCTGTTGGTGATCTCTATCTCTCCCTCGGTATGTTGATAGTCCTTATAAAATCTTCGATACTTACCAAGTTGGACGTTCGACTTCTCAAGCTTCACCGTAAGCGAGCGATCTAATTCCTCGCTGACTTATTATATTCCCAACAGTTCGTTGGTCTTAGTTTCTGCTTTGTTGGTTGCCTTAAAAGCAACTAATTTTGAAGTTGAGGCTTCAAATAGCACCTCATCTTCATCGAACTTGTCCTCTTTCAATCAAATCGAACTCGTGAGCTTTAAGGCTCAAGAACAAGCTACTTGGCTTCATTTTTGAAATGTCTTGGCAATCCTTGATTACCGTGACCTTCATATCCCACTTCTTGGTGAGAGACCTTAGGATCTTGTAGTTTATATCTTTATCAGACATCTCTCTACCAAGTTCTCGAAGCTTGTTTATAGACATTGTAATCCTTCCATCGAGTTCGTTGATGGTTTTAGTTAAGCAACATCTTGATTTTTGAACTTCACCGGTTTGGCTTGTAGATCGGTTTGTCTTTTTATCCGTTCATTTCCCTCGCGATATCTCGGCCCGAGTATCCCACATTGCTTTCGCAGATTTGAGGTATAATCTTTTCCTTGGTGACCTTATCCATGGTTTTCATGATAATATGCCTTGCGATAGTATCTAGAGTGTGCAGCTTTCTTTCCTCTGCATCCATCAAGGCTGGGCTTTTACGCACAAGACTTCCCGGTGCAAAGTCTGGATCTCCTCCAACTGCAGGGTTGTCGTAGTATATGATGATGGGTCCTCTTTCGATGACTTCCATCATTCCGCCTTTGATCGAACCTAGATGGTTGGACATATATATGGCCCAATCGCATATACTCATCGATTGAGAACTTTGGCGGATCATGATACATACGAGGTGTTATCCATCTTTGAGTGATTTTGGAAAATGAATGAGTTTTAAAAACGGTTTTTCAAGATCAGTTCAGTTGACCACAAAGATTCTTCCTCAAGAATCGATGATACACAAAGTCAGTGGTCTGTAGAACCAACCGCTCTGATACCACTTGTAGGTCCCGAATGGGTTAGTGAGGGCAGAAGTCTAGAGGGGAGGGGTGAATAGACTTCTGAAAACTTTTTGTGCAGATCGGTGTGAGGGCGCTTAGCCCGATCAGAGTCTGAGTGAATCGGTTTGGTGATAACCAACTTCTTGACGCGCTGAAGGCCCGATCGGTTCGGTAACTATCAGTTTAACTGATGTGTGCGGAAGCTTAAGTTTTACCCGTGTGAAAAACCAGTTTTGATAAATCAGATTCCAAAGTTAATCTTTTAATCAGTTGGTCAAGTGTCGAAGTTTGATCGGATCGAAGCTTGGTGCTAACCGATCTCAATTTGGAATATGTATGCGCTTTAAAGGTTGTGTGCGATTGTGTGTCGAGTTAATCAAAGCGATAAAAAGGCACACAAGATTTATAGTGGTTCGGACAAACCGGTCCTACGTCCACTCTTCCCTATCACAAAGGGGTACCTACTTAACCAAGCTGGACTTTGTTTTATGTGTAAGTTCAACACAGTACACCAACTAGATGTTTAAAGAGTTCACACTCAACCGATCCCAGAGATCAGAACTAGAAACCCTAGTCTGAAATCTTGCTAAACAACTTAACCTAACTTGGGGGTTTGGGTAAGATTGTTTTGGTTCCAACTATGAAATCTTTTCTTGCGATAAAGTTGCCTTAACGGTAGATGAAAAGATTTCTATGCTAAGAACTTATGGGATGAACACTTAATAAAAATTAATCTTCTTGTTCGTGTTCTTGTGCGGAAGTCTGATATTAGCTTGAGCTTCTTGATTGTTCAGCGTTTCCGTGTTTTCACTCTGAAGTGTGATCCCATATTTATAGACCTTGAAATCAAAGAGCCGTTGGAGAGCAATTTGAATTTCAGGCTATATTTGTAGAACTTGCAGCTTGATGTGACGAGCTTCGTGAATGGCATGGCCGAAAAGCGTGAAAAGTGTTTTTTTATAGCCGTTCTGAAGCATCATTAAATCCCACAATTGCTTGGCTCCCATCATACGTGTCTTGTTCTTTCTTGGATAGCGACTCACTTTTCAAAGTTTGTTCTTCCAACTAAGGTTGACATTCTTCTTGTTCGATCATCGACGTATGATAGGTGAAACATCGATTTCACTGGTGAGTGACTTCGATCGGGCCCTGAATCGATCTACTGATAGAGTCTTCGTTCCAAATGACTTAGCTTCAACTAGCGGACTTCGGTGATGTAGGTCTTCCGTCCGATCTTCCGAAGTCATCCGATCTTCAAGTATTCTCGAGTTTGAGCTTTATGACTTCAAATTGAGATATCGACTAGATCGATCGATCCGATCTTCCCTCTTGTCTTGCATTCGGCCGCTTGGGATATCACCGCCTTTTGAGTCTTCAGATTCGACCTATACATATTGAGTTTCCCCCTCAATATGTGACCTATCTATTTCATCGGTTGTTCTATACAATCATTATCAACCGGTCTCCTATAGCGGTAATATAAACATCGATTCGGTAACATGTCCATTTGGTCCTATTACATGTGTTTTTGGAACTTTCATCAAAACTATAAATTTCCCAACAACAGGTATTTAGGATAGAATGTCAGTAAGTACTCAATGAAGGCTTCATTCTTATACGAGCTGCTCCCTCTCCATTCTCTCAGAATCTCATAATAGAACCAGAAGGTTCTCTTGATCTCTTCCCATGCATCATTGAACTCAGATAGGCATCCACTTGTCAATGTCGCGGCCACTTCTCGAGTCTTTTTCTCATACCTCTCCTTTTTTTTTAGAAACTTTTTGAATCCATCTATTCTCTTCTGTTCTTCTTCTTTCTTATTTCTGATCAGAGGAGCACCAGATACTGAAGCAGCAGTTCTTTTCTTTTCAATTTGCAGGGCCTTCAGAGTCTTCTTGGTATCAAAAGTCTCTAGTTGAGTTTCAGTTTACTTTTCTGGTTCTCTATCTGATTCTTCAAAATCCATAATCAGCTTCCTCTGAGTAGGTTTAACTACCTTTGCTCTTTTCTTCTTTTCAGTTTCAACAAAGGCAACTGCTTTTCTCTTTTCTGGTCTGGCTTGCTCTTCTTCTGCCTTGCTTGTTTCAACCATCCTTCTATCACTCATTTTCTCACTAATTACTTCCTGAATGGTTTGCTCAGATGCTTGAGTGAAGATAGGTTTTTCTGCTTCTTTGAACTTCAGTTTCTCAGTGGCTTCAATCTCACATAAGGCATCCACAATTTTCTTTCCTTCAGCTTCTTTTTGAGCCTTTCTCTCCAAGGTTTGTGCCAACAACTCACTTAATTTGCCACCAAGCCTTTCCCCCTTTTTGGCACCATACCTTGGGAGTAGTTGAGTCAGTGCAGTATCCATATAGTATTGCTCCTTGCTCATACTGCGCACTGCCCCTGCCAATTGATCATGCTCATCTTCTAACCTCATCATGTAATTCTTGGCCATTGAGAACTCATCCGAAAGAGGAGCAAACTGGTTTGAGAAGACATCATGCATCATCTCTGTCATCTTGGTCATGAGCATAGAGCCCATTTCCTCAACAACTGTTTTGATCATCAGATCATTCTTCTCAATCAGCTTGGCTTCAAGATAGGCAGTTCTTTCTTGATACATCTGCTTCATGTTGGCATTAAGCTCTGTATGTACTCCATCAATCTTTCCATCTAATGTAGCTAATTTACCTGATAGAGTTGTTTGAAGCGTATCAGATGATGAACTCAGGTTCTCCATTTTTTGATTTTGAGCAGCCAGGACTAACTCCATCTGAGTCATCTTGTCTATGAGAATTGTTTGCAGCATGCCTGATGAAGAGCTTAGATTCTCAAGCTTTTTAGATTAACTTGCCAGTATCTCTTCCATCCTTGGCTCTATCTTCTTTAACTCATCCAGGATTGGTGTGAGATCAACCACTGGAGTTTGTACAACATTTTCCAACTGAACTGGGTGCTCCAACTGAGCCTCGATCAGATATCATAAACATCGATTTAAAGCTAGGTACTTCAAGAACCCGGCATAATGTATAATTGAAGGCAAAAGGTACCAAGAATGCTAACTTCGATCTGAGGTTGTCCGATATCGATTAGTTCAAAGATCGATATCTGTCCCCATCGACTCTCGGTTTCCTTCTCTTTCTCGATGTCTCATCGAGGTTCCTTCTCCTTCTCAGATTTCTTTTCTGCATCATCTCCCTTATCCTTATCTTTGTTTTGATCATGGGAGCTGGAAGCATCTACTCCTTCAGCAACTTTCATTCTCATCTTGGTTTTCCTGAAACCTGAGAATTGATTAAAGCAAATTGTCTCGAAGATTCCACCACTCCTCTCCTCTGTATGAAGCAATGTTCAAAGATCTCCTGGAGTGTTTGATTCGAGAATATACACTTTGCCGTTACGAGCTTCGAAGAACATATCCTCAAGGTCGGGATAGGGATTCATTTCGGGTATCTATCCCAAGATGAATCGTTCCCCCTTGCTTCGCCATTCGGTCTCTTGACTTCTCCTTCTTCAATCTTGGGCTTTCGGGAGCGATAGGTTCAGAGTGTATGAGTTCGGCTGATGGATCAAGAAATGGTTCATTGAGCGCATCCAAGTTCAAGCAATTCACGAGGTTGGGACGATCGGCGTCTCGAACAGTCTTTCTTCGATAGGGATCCGAGGTCCTTGAAGATTTCTGAGAGATTTTATCTCGAGCTCGGAGAGGTTTCAAGTACCTCGGAAAAACACATTCCTCGGTTTCTTGCTCCTGCACATTTGTCACCACGAGCAAGAACACGAAGTGGAGATTTCAACCACAGGTGGCCTTTAGGTTGAGATTCTTGATTTCAGCCTCCTCCTCCTCGGCAATAGTTTGAAGCCTTCTTCGCTTCGAGGAGCCCAGTCTTTCTTTTTGATTTCTCACCTTTCTCCTTTTAATTTGCACGGGGCTTTCCCCCAGCTTGTTTGGCTTCTTCATCAGTTTCCTAAGTGGATTTACGAAGCGGATTGTCTTGTTTCCTGTCTGCTCCACCTTTGTTGTATCTTCCTCGGTTTATCTTCAAATGATCTCCTCCTCGAGACTCGAGTTTTTTTCTCTTTCTTTCCTCTCAAAGTCTTCTTCGTTGGTTTGAACATGATTTTTGACTTTGGAAAGGAAGTGGAATCGACAAAAATGTCCTCCTCTTCTCTGCACGTTTCCAAGATAAATGCAATCTTGGTTGCATATAGAATCTTTCCCTTGATAACTACAGAACCATTCACTTTCTGAATTTGTTTGGCTTGATCACTCACCACCTTGATCAAATAGTGCAACCAATTGAATGCCGTAGTAGGTGAATCTTCAATCGCCGCCATTAGCCTTAACTTAGGCGTGCTTATCCGTTCGAAACTACCGGATCTACTCATGATGCATTTGCTTACAATATCCAACAATACTCGATATTTAGGCTTCAAATGCCTCTTATTCAGAGTAGCTTCAAACTTTACTGGATGCTCAGTAATTTTATCCAAATACTCTTGTTCCCTACCCATCATGTATACCGTAGGGTCTTCACCTCTATCACTTAACTAATATATGGCATTCAGATTCTTAGGAATAATATAAAATTCCCTAACAAAATCCACATATTTCGAACCATGCTCTAAATGCGAGACTGTAATCTGAGACTCTATGCAATTCTCATCATCTAACTGCATATTAGAAACAAACTCAATTACCTCTTTCGCATATTCGACTTCTGGTTGATTCGCGGCCAGGCATGTAAGCTTTGCCAAACGAATCATATGCAACGCCTCCTCCTCGTGAGTTGCATTGGACGTGCTTTCTAGAGAAACAACATATTTGTACCATGGTTTGTTGGAAATGGCGAGTTTTTCGTATACAGAGAGTGTCATTTTTAGTGAATTTCTGGTGAAGGGTTTTGAGATAGGTAAAAATTTCTAGGCAATCGAAGGTTTCGAATGAGAGTGTTTGTGAAGACGAAGGCCTTTTTGAAATAGAGCTTGAATGGATTCTTGTAATGGATATATGATTTTGATTTATGGAAAATCGCGTAGATGAAGGTTTTAACGGTCAAGATTAAAAACCGACTAAAATGGGTATTTGAAAGGACGATTTCGCAAATACTTAGCCGCCAATTTAACCCTATTGGTGATTAATGAATAGTATATTTAATTATTGTTCCTGCAGACCATTGACTTTCCTCATAGATTTCAAAGGTCCCGCCCAATTATTTCTTCAGGTGTTTTGTCATTTATTGCCAATGATTACTGAGATTCAGATAGGCAATAAATGTGGTGCATGAGTAAATACTTCTTCAGACTAATTTTCTCCATCAGTCTTACTGAGTTTTGACCTTGATAAAATGTCAGTATAATACTAAGTACTGATCTTCAGGAAAACTAAGTTTCCCAAGACTCAGTGTTCAGTACTCTCAATTTTATCCTGAGTTTTTCAGTAAAAACCTGAGAAAACTTCATGCATCTGAAAACCTTCAATTTTTCAGATTTGCTTTATTCACCTGGATCCAACATACCTAATTCAACTGATAGTTCCTGAAATCTTGATTCAGCCAAAGGTTTAGTCAAGATATCAGCTCTCTGTTTATCAGTATGAATTTTCTCCATTCTGATGTCTTTCTTCTCAACATGATCTCTGATGAAGTGATGTCTGATATCAACATGCTTACATCTGGTGTGCAATACAGGATTTTGTGTAATAGCAATTGCACTATTATTATCACAAAATATAGGTACTTCATTGGCTATAATCTTATAATCCCTCAATTGTTGTCTGAGCCAAAGAATCTGTGCACAACAGCTTCCTGCAGCCATGTATTCAGCTTCAGTAGTACTAGTTGCTACTGAGGTTTGTTTCTTTGAAAACCATGATATCAGTTTACTTCCAAGAAATTGACAAGTTCATGTGGTAGACTTCCTGTCAATTCTACATCCTCCATAATCACCATCTGAATAACCAGTTAATTCAAGGTTATCATCAGCTGGATACCATAATCCTCTATTCACAGTGCCTTTAAGATATTTCATAATCTTTTTGGCAGCCTCCATGTGACTAGCCTTAGGATTAGCTTGGTATCTTGCACATATCCCAACAGCAAATGTTATATCAGGCCTACTTGCTGTGAGATATAGCAGTGATCCAATGATCCCTCTATAATCAGTGTGATTTACTGATTTGCCTTCAGGATCAGGATCCATCTTGTAGTTAGTATTCATGGGAATTCTAACTGCATTGCAATTCTGTACTCCATACTTTGCAATCAGATCTCTGGTGTATTTTGCTTGATTGATGAATATTCCTTCCTTAGTTTGTTTCACCTGAAGTCCAAGAAAGAAATTCATCTCCCCCATCATTGACATCTCAAACTTTCCTTTCATCAGAGTAGAAAACTTTTCACACAACTGATGATTTGGAGATCCAAATATGATGTCATCCACATAGATCTGAACTAGTAAAATATCCTTTCCATCTTCTATCCTGAACAAAGTCCTATCAACAATTCCTTTGATAAAACCATGGTCAGTAAGAAACTGAGAAAGGGTATCATACCATGCTCGGGTGCTTATGTAAGACCATACAAGGCTTTCTGAGCACAGAAACTTGGTCATTCGACAAAATCACGGAGGTTGTTCCACATATACTTCCTCCTTAAGCACACCATTCAGAAATGCACTTTTCACATTCATCTGATAGACTGTGAATTTCATGTGGGCAGCATATGCAAGAAACAATCTGATGGCTTCTAGTCTTGCAACAGGTGCAAAGGTTTCATCATAATCCAAGCCTTCTTCTTGGGAATAACCTTGTGCAACTAGTCTTGCCTTGTTTCTCACAATGTTGTTGTTTTCATCTCTCTTATTCTTGAACAGCCACTTAGTTCCAATCACATTGTGCCTTTTAGGTCTTTCCACTAGCTCCCAAACTTCATTCCTTGAGAACTGATTCAATTCTTCTTGCATAGCAACAATCCAGAATGAGTCTTGTAGAGCTTCTTCAATCTCAGTAGGTTCTTTTTTAGATAGGAAGCAGCAGAACAAAGCACTTTCACCATGGAACCGTCTTGTCTTTACTCCTTCTGATAGATCACCCACAATCTGATTTGTAGGATGGCTATCCAACCATTTTCTCCTGGATGTTCCCCCTTCAGTAGTGTCCTCAACATCAGAAATGTTAGGTTCAGGTAGTTCATTAAATTCAGGGAAAAATAGAAAAGGAGAAAGGGGATCATCTTCCTCAGGGGAAATTCCATTCAGAACATTGTCAGAGACATTTGTTCCCCCTTGGTTGATAGATTCAGAGTTTGCCTCAGTTGTGACCACATCTTCATCGGCATTACATACCTGAGTCTGAACTGGTGTATGTTCAGATTGGTCAGCTTCAGTGTGTTGGCTTTTCTTCAGTGGAGAATTTCCATCCTGAGTCTCACCATCCTGAGTTTTTCCATCCTGGACTTCTTTGTTTGAGTCTGATTCACTCCATTCATAGAAAGTGATTGACTTCTTCTTTTCAGGATCAGAGGATTTCTTTTTCAGGCTAAGTCTGGTGATTCTCTTGGTCGGGTTCTCTTTTGAAGTCATGTTCCTGCTTTTCTTTCCGAACACAAGTAGATTCATCAAAAACAACATGAGGTGTTTCTTCCACAATAAGAGTCCTACATTTGTAAATCGTGAAGGCTTTTGACTTGAAATATCCTAAGAATATCCCTTCATCAGCTTTTCTATCAAAAGTTTTCAACTGATCTTTACCATTATTGTGTATGAAACACTTGCAACCAAACACACGAAAGAAAGAAACAAGAGGCTTTCTTTCATTCCACAACTCATATGGAGTTTTTCCTTGATTCTTGGTCAGCATGGATCTGTTCTGAGAGTAGCATACAGTGTTGATAGCTTCAGCCCAAAATCTCTTAGGAATATCGACCAAAGAATCATTGTTCTTGCGGCTTCTTTCGAGTCCTATTTCTTCTTTCAAAGAACACCATTACATTTGTGGGGTCCTTGCAAATGATGTTTCATGGGTTATTCCATTTCTTTTCAAAATCGATATGATATGATTGATAAACTCAATTCCTTTATCCGATCCGATCTTGACCACACTCGATTCTTTTCAAGATCTTGAGCCTTTTCAATGAGTTCAGGCGCTTTTTGTTCGAGTCTCTTTCTTACTGAGTAAGAATATGACCCATGTGTATCTAGAGTAGTCATCAACTACCACAAGTGTGTATTTCCTGCCATTAGTGCTCACAGGTGTTACTGGACCAAAGAGATCCATATGTAACAGTTGTAGTATTCTATCGAGAGAAACATCTACTTTGCTTTTGAAAGATGCTCGATTTGTTTTCCTTTTCGACAAGCATCACAAACATGATCTTTCTTGAACACTTCATTTGGTAACCCCCCACAAGTGCTAATCTTGCAAGTTTGTTCGGGGTTTTAATGTTTAAGTGATTCATCTTTTGTGCCACAACCAACCGGTATCAGTGGAACTTTTTGCAACCAAACATGTATCTTTAGGAGATAATTTCCAATCAGCAAGATACACATTTCCTTTTCTAGTACCAGTCAGTAAAATTTTCTGTGAAGTATTATCTTTCACATAACATAAGTTCTCTGAGAACTCAACACCGAATCCTTTGTCACAAAATTGACTGATAGAAAGCAGATTATGCTTTTAGACCGGACACATATGAAAACACCATGGATATGAACAGAAATAACTTCAAGAGTTCCATATCCTTTAGTTTGTCCTTTGAGTTGTCTCCAAATGTGATCTGAGGGCCTTTTTCAACATAGTCGGTGAGTAGTTGCTTATATCTGTCATATGTCTTGAACATCCACTATCCGGATACCATACAAAGAAAAAATAATTCATTTCCACTCATCGGTCTTATGTTGTATTCATTCAACTCGATGTTTTTTTTCCTTTACCCGAAAAAACAAATCGGTTTTTTAGGTACACATTTAGTGTAGGGTCCTACCAGATAAATTTGTACCTTTTGGAACCAAAATCACGCTGATAACTTAAATTACTTTAGAGTGGCTGATTTGTCTCCCATAAACATCTACATACACATTCACTACCTAGGTGCCTTGGCGATACCTTGTGTATGAGTGCCGGCCTTAGCATGAACATGAGCCTTAGAGTTCTTCTTGGGTTCGGGCTTTTTGTTCAAGTGCCTTAGCTTTGGTCTTGGTGGTCTCTCTCTCTGTGACTTGGGTTCAGAAACCTTTACCCTTAGACAAGTGGGGTTTAGGTTGCTGTCTTTGAAATTGGGGTCTTTCGATGTCGAGGACTTGGTCTTTTCAGGTTGAGAATATCTCTGTTGAGTGTTTCTCTTCTGAAAATTCCTCCGATGGTTCGGTCTCAGATCTCTTGAGTTGGTATTCTTAGCTTTGAGGCTTTAAAATCTTGGCTTTGAAAATTTCTTCTTGAGTGTTCGTTTTTTCTAGCCTTTTCACGAGGTTTGGTCATTGAACTTCGGTTCGATAAAATTTGAATCTCTTTAGTGGATTTCTCTAATTTTCCATTCAGGATCTCTATCACCTTCTCTTTTTTCTCGAGTTGTACTTTTCGTAACATCCAGTTCATCAGTAGTTCCCATCAATTGAGAAGTGATCTCAGCATTTTTAGAGTCTTTCCACTTCAGATTCTCAGCAGTCAGTTCCTTGTTCTGCTCTTGAGTTTCAGTGAGTAGTTCTTGTAACACAGAATAATCCTTCATAAGATTCTCAAACGAATCCATCAGGTCAAAATTACTGTTTATAGTTGAACTTGAGAACTCATGTGCTTGTGTAGGAGCAACAACAGAGATAGAAGAATTTACCCCCTCCACAGCCATAAGACAGACATCATCAGTATCACTGTCTAAGAAAATCTCATATGAGGAACTGGAACCTTCTTCAGAATGTTCTTCCTCTTCTGCAATCATAGCTTTCTTGCTGAAGATCTTCCTGTCTCTCTTGGCTTGTCTCTCCTTTCTTTCTTTAGCTTTTCACCAGATACCATATTGAAAGTGACCTTTCTTCTGACAGTTGTAGCATCTGTTGGTATCATCATCCTGATCACTTTCCTCCTTGGTCTTGGAGTCCTTCTTCTTGGATGAGGATCCTTCAGCTTTGTGGTCCTTCCTTTTCTCAGTGTATTTGTCCTCAGCTTCTGAGTCTCTCTTGTACCTGTGATTCCTGTAGTATTTCTTATATTTTCCATATCTGCTATTGAGTCTTTCAAACCTCCTTTCCATCAGTACTAGCTTATCCTCTTGCTCATCCTGATTTCTGGTAAGTGAGTTTTCAGACAATCTAGCTTTACAGGGTTTCTCTTTGCTTTAAAAGCCACATTCTTGCTAGATGAAAAATCATCTTTGCTGTCACATTTCTTAGTTTTCTTGTCAATCACAAACTCATAAGCTTTCAATTCAGAGAAAACTTGTTGGTATGGCATGGAATTAATATTTTTGGTGTTTTCAATCACCACAGCATGTATATACCATTTCTTAGACAATCCTATAAGAATTTTCAGTGCCACTTCTCTCTATGGGTATCTTTTCCCAAGAGCACTCAGATCATTCATGATGCTAGTGAATCTGACTTCGAGTTTGTCAATGGATTCACCATCTTCCATTTCAAAGCTATCAAACTTTCTAATAGCAACAAAAAGTTTGTTTTCTTTAATATGATCTGTGCCTTGACACATAACAGCAAGTGTGTCCCATATTTCTTTTTCTTGATTTCACGGTGAGAGATCATCCCCATAACACCATCATCAATAGTGTTATACAAAGTATCTTTAGCAATGTAGTCCAGATTGACTAACTTTCTCTCATCAGGAGTAAGTTGATCATCAGGCTTTGGAAATTCATCTCTGGGATCATTCCTCTCAATGATCGGTGATTCCGATTCACAACAAAAATTTGAATGGTCCTTCAGAAACCACTCTCCACATTCTTTCATGTTTTGAATACAGATGAGCCTGCATTCTCAGTCTTCATAGGTCATAGCTCTCAACAGAGAACATAGGAAGTTTCTTAGAAGGCATGATGACTGAGCCTTGTAAGATATCAGCAAATAGATCTATTCAGTAGACCACCAAAGTCTTTCAACAAATAGACTATGGCTACCAAAGCAAGTGGTCAAAATGAACCACTGCTCTGATACCACTTGTTGGTCCCGGTGCTAACGAGTCTCACACATGTATGGGGGGGGCATACACGTGTTCAGTGATTTTTAAACTTTTCTTTCACTGAGGTCAGATGGGTCAGGTTATCCTGATGATTTTGCCCTGAGAAGCACGGATTGCCCCGAGTCAAAGTCTCATCGAGACAATGATCCCGAAATTGCTTTAAGCTTCAGATTAGCCCAACCGATCCTGAATTTATCGAGATCCCGAGGAGCTTGGATCGATAATTATCTTACTGAACACTCAGTAGAGTTAGTTCAGTTTGGTAACTATTTGTTCTAGCTACTCAAGTGTGCGGAATGGTTAGCCCTAAGTTTATACTCGTTTTAGCTTTGCTGAAAATCTTCCCTTCAATAAAACAGTGATTAAGGCTGTGATTAATTTGATGCAAGTTCATTGGATTGGTTCCAACTGAATATCAGTGAAATATGCTTTCGAAGAAAAAACATGCAATGAATAATAATGCAAAGATGTAAAGCAAAACAACACAACAATTATAGTGGTTCAGAGACTCAAACTCCTACGTCCACTCTCTCTGATCTTCAGAGAAATTCCTTAACCACTTCCTAAAGCTTTCAGGCTAACTCACTGTAGCTTACTCACTTTTCTACCTTGAGTTTTCTGGCTGACTCACTGCATCTTACTAACTCAAAGACACACAAGTGTTCAGACTACCACAAGTAGCTTACTAACTTCTTCTCTAGAGTTTTCTGGCTAACTCACTGTAGCTTACTCACTCTTTACAACTCTAACTCACCAACAAAACACACACAAACTACCTTAACAAAGGGTTTGGATTTTGGGTTGGTTTCCAACTAGGGTGAGATATCCTTTACAATAAGAACTAATGCAAAGGCTAGGATGTCTCTTCTAAGCTTTGCATATATCTATCAATCTAGGCTTAGAATAGTGAGCTCTCTCCAATGTGAAACACTTGGAAAATTCTAGGGTTTTCGAGTGCTTCAATTTGCAATAATACGAATGAGCTCTTGAGTTGCTTTGAAATTTCCCGTAACCTCTCAATGTAAAGGGTCACTGGTATTTATAGGCAACTTCACCAAGGTCACTCTTTGAAAACTATCCGTTGGAAGAGATAGCTTTATGAGTCTCCTCTTCTGGTATTTGATGAACGACTATTTTTAGGGTTTGAACACTCATTTGCATGTTTTAGGAAATATGCAGTCATGTAGCCAATCACCAATTTTTGCAGTCTGGAACTTAGTACTACTGACATAATTTAGGGTCCTGTCGCTTTCAGTATCAGTGAAGTACAGTGTTGTCTTCTTCTGATTGGTTCTTGTCTTCAGTGAATGTAGGCAAACAAAACGGCTCTTTTTGGTCAATCTCTCTGAATGAGACAACCTTAAACAACACTTAGACTTAGTTCCTTTTGTTCTGCACAAGAATGTTTTGGGCAATATCTACTTTTCTGAACATGTGCGTTTTTCTCAGTTTTGTAGTCTTCAAATAGATATTCTTCAGTGCCTCTGAACATTCAGGTTATCTTGAGTATTTCATATCTTCTTGAGTCTTGATGTCTTGACAACTTCTTGAGTCTTGATGTCTTGACAACTTCTTGAGTCTTGATGTCTTGATTTTAATGAGTCTTGATGTCTTTAGTTACTTCTTGAGTCTTGATGTCTTGATTACTTCTTGAGTCTTGATGCTTTTCGATTACTTCTTGAGTCTTGATGTCTTCAATTACTTCTTGAGTCTTGATTGCCTTGATTACTTCTTGAGTCTTGATTGCCTTGACAACTTCTTGAGTCTTGATACCTTGACAACTTCTTGAGTCTTGATGTCTTGAGATCTAACTTTGATCTATATCTCGTAACTATACATTGTCTGAGATATCTTCTGAACTAATCTATCTTTGAAACACTTTCGGACTATCAAGATTATCCTGAACATGTCATACTCAGGGGTTTTTGGGATCTAATCAAAACTTCTTTATTAAATTCATCTCCCAACAGATCACAATAAAGTATGGGAGCTAGTCGAACCACTTAATGGGGTAAAACCCATTGGATGTAAGTGGGTATACAAGAGAAAAAGGGGACCGGACGGAAAGGTTAAAACCTTTAAACCAAGACTAGTGGTGAAAGGGTACACTCAGAAAGAAGGGATCGACTATGAGGAAACCTTTTCGCCAGTAGCCATGCTCAAGTCCATCTGCATTCTCTTGTCGATTGCTGCACATTTAGACTTTAAGATCTGACAAATGGATGTCAAGACAGCTTTCCTCAATTGAAATCTTGACGAAGAAATCCATATGCAACAACCCGAAGGTTTCATTGAAAAAGGTCAAGAGCATCTGGTTTGCAAGCTTAAGAAGTCCATTTATGGGCTGAAGCAAGCATCCCGTGCTTGGAATCAGTGTTTTGATCAAGTTATAAAATCCTACAGTTTTGATCAAAATAACTTTAAAAGTTGTGTTTACAAAAAGCGTGACCGAACTACATTGGTATTTTTGGTACTATACGTAGACGACATACTGCTCATCGGAAACGATGTAAAGGTGTTATCGGACGTAAGGGCATGGCTATCAAAATAGTTTGATATGAAAGATTTAGGGGAAGCCGGTCACATCCTAGGGATCAAGATCACTCGAGATCGCAGGAAAAGAATGATTGGTCTTTCGCAAGCCTCATACATAGATACCATTTTGAAACGCTTCAGCATGCAAGATTCCAAGAAAGGTTTTGTACCCTACAGACATGGAATCCATCTATCCAAAGAAATGTGTCCCAAAACACAGAATGAGATAGATGACATGAAATGCATCCCTTATGCTTCGGCTGTGGGAAGCCTCATGTACGCAATACTGTGCATGAGACCGGATATCTGCTTTGCCGTAGGCATGGTAGCTAGATATCAAAGCAACCCTGGGAAAGAGCATTGATCATGCGGTAAGAACATTACTCAAGTATCCGAAGAGGACACGCGTGATGTAATGTTGGTTTACCAAATGACGATCTAATCCCCATAGGTTACACGGACTCAGATTTCCAATCAGACGTTGACTCCAGAAAGTCTACCTCGGGTAGTGTGTTTTGCATGGGGGGGAGCCATGACATGGAGAAGCGTAAAGCAGAAATACATTGCCGATTCTACCATGAAAGTTTGAATCGTGGTCGCTTGAAGCAAAATGAAAGGCGGTTTGGCTCAAGAAATTCCTAGTGGACTTGGACGTTGTCTCGGATTTGCCCAGCACAATCACTATCTATTGTGATAATGTCGGAGCAGTTGCAAATTCGAGGGAACCGAGAGCACACAAGGCCAACAAACACATTGAAAAAAAAAACCATCTTATACGAGAAATTGTTAAGAGAGGAGACATTCAGGTGGTAAATATTACATCAGAAGACAACCTAGCAGATCCATTCACAAAGGGTCTGCCTCAGAGTACATTCGAGAGACATGTGGAAGGAATGGGTGTCAAGAACGTTGCCAATCTGCTTTGAGTATAAGTGTGAGAAATTATTAGGTTCGTGTAGGGTGACATTAGATGTCACATAGAACACGAGACATGTTGTAGTATACTTAAAAGCAAACTTTGAGTATAAGTGGGAGATTGTTGGGGTTATACTGAAAAGTATGCTTTTACTTTGTATAACAAAACTGAATTTTCTTATTTATTTACTGAAATAAATTATTAATCACTGTTGCATTTAAATATGAATGAATGTTATATATATTTATTGCAAACCCGTTCAATAAGTTAGTACGTATTACATTGTAGTTAATTTGGTGATACCAGATCACAGAAGATCAAATTAACAGCTCCTCGTAATTAAGTACAAATTCACAACCTAGATGAAAATGAACAAACCATCATGAAAGGTTGATGTATAAGACTCAGATTGGCTTATCTTAACCAAGAGATTATACTAGTGCATTTGGATGCACTGAATAGGACCTACATGAGGATAAATTCTTCGGTACTGAATATACAAGAATTAGACCTCAGTGGTGTGTTATTTCTTAATCTCCGCCCCTTAAATAGGATCGTGTGAAATTAATAACTATTGCTTTGACTTATGATAGGAAGAGAGTCATTGTGATTTGATACCTTATATCTTATTAATTATATGACGATTGCTGACATTTAATATGGAGAATCGTGTGCAAGTACGTCTTGCTTGATTTGTTCCCTTGGTGGGCTCAAAATCTTTATCATACCAAATCTTGCAAGTGGAAATTTATTTCCGGTATGGATAATAATGTTGAGTTGTCTTTACTCCAAGGATAAAGATATTAATTAATATAAAGCTTGTTGTTGGTCCCGGTGAAAAACCCATGAAATGCGAAAAAAATCATGTAATGCACATAAAACAGGGGTGAAGGAATGGTGATTCCAAATTTTTTGCTTTTAAATCAATGATGTTTTGTTTTGCTTATAATCGAATGCATATGACAAGTATAAACATAAAGCAATAAAGAACACAACAAAGTATAGTGGTTCGGAGACTCAAGCTCCTACATCCACTCTCTCTGTTCCTAGGGAAATTCCTTCAAACGTGACTTATCTCGCTCCACTGGATTGCCTACATATATTTAATTAGCTCTCACTCAAACTGGACTTATCACCCTCTCGGGCTCGCCTCGGGACTTATCACCCTCCACGGGATTGCCTACAAGCTTTCAGGCTGACTCACTTCAGCTTACTAACTCTTTACAACTCCAACAATCACACATACTACCTAACAATAGGGTTTGGGTTTGGTTGGTGTCTCCAACTAGGTTGAGATTTTCCCCTACATTTGTTTAGCCTCAATGCTAAGGTTGGGAAAATCTCTCTAAGCTTAGGATATATCGTGGGTTGCTTAGATTGGGTTTAAGAACACTCTTGAATATATTTGTATATCTACAGACTTGTGTTCTATGGAGAGAATACTTGAGTATGTGTCTTCTTGGCTCTGTAGCATCTTTTGCCACATTCTCCACACTCTCCACACTTTAGAATGATGAAAGACCTTGTATTTATAGTGTGGATTTGAATGTTACCGTTGGAGAGAATCACATTCAAATCCATACTATTCTGTAAGTTCTGCAGCTTCTTCAAGCTGGTTGTCTTCCTCTCATTGGTCCACGTTAGCTGAATCTAACGGCTATATTCTCCAGTTTCTCTGAGTCTTCAGGATTCTTTGAGTCTCAGGTTTCTCTGAGTCTCAGGTTTCTTTTACTCAGGATTCTTGATTCAGCAGACTTCTCTTCAGCGGACCTTGTCTGATTAGGCATACTGACACTCAAGCTGACTGAGTTCAGTTCTTCTGACTTCAGACATCCTGACCCTCAGGTTACTTTTACTCACTGACCCTCAGGTCACTTGACTCAGGCTATCTGATTTCTTCTTGCCTGATCTGATCAGCTCGACTGATCAGATCAGCACATCTTCAGGTCAACATATCAGGATAGCATTAGGTCAGTACATCAGGTTAGCATATCAGGTTATCTTATCCGATCTCGATCACGTCTGATCTTGATCAGTCTCATCTGCTCCTCTTCTGATCTGCAACCTTCTCTTCTGATCTTCTAGTCAGTTTCTTTCTGATCAACTTGACTGCTCTTCTGATCACCAGATCAACTCGTCTGTTCTTCTGGTCATCTGATCAGGTCTGTTCTGTTCATCTGATCTTCTGATCAGCTGGCTTAGCTTTTCTTCTCTTCTGATTTTGCACAGCTCATCAGTTAACTCCGGAACTCATCTTACTCATCTGATCTTGACCAGTCTCGTCTGCAGCCTCCTCTGATCTCGATCATCTTCTTCTAATTTTGTGATTTCCCCCTTAACTTGTTCTCTCGTTCCCCCTCAACTTGTTATTTGTAAATTAGCTTGAATAACACAAGTTGATAATGTTTTGGCATAATTCATCAAAACTAAAATATCCCAACACTTGTTCAGTGGCTTAATTAATTAATGGACTAAGATAATCTTAAATACGAGAATAATGACCGGGAGCCATATTATAGTAAAATCGTAATATAGGTTAAGACGGATAGTTCAATATTAATTTTATAGTGGAGTAAATTAATATTAATGGACTTTGAATAATATTTGGCCCAATATTATAGCTTCATAGTCCATTGGAGGTCCAATCTTAATTCTCCTAAAGGCCACTCAAATAGCCCAAAATAAAGTCCAATTAATGAAAGAGCGAAGAAAATATTCTTGCCTAATATTTCTTGTAATTTTTGAAAATTGTAGGAAAAGGGAGAAGAAAGATTTTCTAGATTTTCTTGAAAAGATTTTATGGAAAGAGATAAGTATTCTTGGAATACATAATTATCCCATAAATTCAAGAAGTCAAATCTTGACTCCTTCTTCCTTGTGTTTTTCGAAATATGGGATAAAAGGGGAATAAGATTTTTATGGAAAATTTTAATTAAGGAGAAAAGAATATAGAAGATATATTCAAGATTTCTTGAAGATTAAGAATAAGATTTTCTTCCTTATTTTTTCTTAAAAAAATCGGTCAACCCCTCCCTATATATAGGGGATGAATTTTTCATTCCCAACAACAATTCCATGTGTTGGAAATATTAGAAATCCACAAAGGTGGTTGCAAAATATTTTTGGTTTTCTCTCTTATTAAAATCCTTCGTGAGAATCCTCCCACCGGATTACGTTCGTGGACTTGGGACAAATTTGGAAAGGCTCTTTGGGTTGATCCATCGTCTCAACGGTTGTCTCTACAAGAGGTTAGTAATCTCGTAACTCCTAAATTCAGCATGCTCAGGATTTACGTGGATTACGTGTACGCATGTTGTTTATTCGCTTATTAATTATTATGTTGAATTGATTTAGGATTAATTCATGTTAGTAATTAATTGATTAATTTAAATATGTATTTAAAATCATCTCGAATAGATCCAGGCACCCCTATTTTTTCCCAACAAGTCAGTGAGAAAAGCCTTGTAGTACTTCAGCCCCTTTGATTCCCATTCCATATTCAGAAATCTGTCTCTCAGAATAACCGCTACTTTATTCAAATTTCTTAACCTCTTTGACAGATATACCTCTCTCTTGTCATTAATCCCAAATTTGTCATGTTCTTGTACCAAGACAGCCTTCAGAATTCCAACCCAGTTTATATTTGTGGCTCTGTTCACAAGCGCTGCCAAGCAGTGTAACTTAACAGCAGTCAGTCCATCATGGGTGAAGGAAATTTCTAGTATGGTCTTAGACAAGATCTTAAACAGAAGGCGGTATTTTCTTTTGAGCATCGGTTTGACAAACCCAAATGTGTGACTCTTATCAGCATCTCTGAACAGTGTTGCACAAATTTGGTCATCTTGATGTTCTCTTTAAAGGGCAAGAGAGATCTTCCCTTTGGGTAAAGCAAATAGCCTTTCCAGATCTGCATTGGTGACTACAAATTCTTCACCATTCACTGTTGATTTCAACTCATCTCTTGGTTTTATAACTTCAAGGTTCCGTAGAAATTCCAAGGCCTCATATTACATAACGGGAATAGAGTAAGTTGAGCAAAATTTCTCCAGTTTGCAATCTTTGAGGATTTTCTCCACCTCCATGGATTCGGGATCACGAGTCACCCATTACACTACATATTTGTCCTCAACAACTTTCTTCATCAGTGAAGCATAGTTGCACATGATTTTTCCCATTCCGTGTTTGGCCATCTGTAAGATAGATTGTCATAATAAAATTCGTATGGCAAACAAGTTTAAGTGGAACAAAATACACATACATAAGCATAAGAAACATCCCTAAACACCTTTACCTTGATTAGAACAAGATATAAATATGCACAACGAAATATAATCATATTCGAATCAATTCATGTTTGAAAAATTTAAAGAACATATTACCAAAGATTTTTATTCGAAAAGCTCTAAGAGTGCTTGAAGATAATTTGTGCAGAAGTGTGCTTTGTAAGGAATTTTAGGGGAAAGAAGGTTTTTTAGAGATGAACAAGTATCTATATACAGAATTGGAGGGAAAAAGTTTTTTTTGGAAAACCGAGATAGAAAACCAAGCGTCTAATCTAAATAAACGATTGAGATTAGGAGGTTTGTTTAAAAACAAATCGTGTGGTCAAGAATTTTAGCTTTTGGATTTAAAAATTCGCAATAATGCAATTAAATACATATTCCCTACGTCCGCATTAAATGCTTGTAGGTCGTGCGTCATATGTGCTTGAGTACAGTGAAAAACAAATAAGACCAAGCGAAGTAAGCAGAAAAAATAAAAGAGATCGGAAAGGCGTATCTGATTGGCTGATATCATAACCAGTCAATACCACATTAATGTCGATCTTGTCTGACTACTTTAAGTTGATCTTATGTTGGTTAATCCTTGACAAAATTTTCCCAACAATGTCCTCCTATTAGACTAGTTTCCTACTGATCCTACTTATCAGTTGAAGTTCCCCCTTCAACTGTTATTCCTTCTCTGATCAGTCCCTGACTGATCCTTCCTGATCAGTTGTGGTTCCATTACTCAACTGATCCTCCTTTTCTGGTCACTTTCTTAACCAACTGGTCTTGGATACCAATCGACCAAAGAATTTTGGTGCATCTTCTCTTAAATCCAGAAGTCCTAGCTCATTACATAGTTCTCTGAATTTGACTTCAGCTAGTGGTTTGGTTAAGATATCAGTTTTCTGCTTATCAGTATGAATCTTTTCCATTCTGATGTTCTTCTTTTCCACACGGTCTCTGAAAAAATGATGTCTTATTTCCACGTGCTTGCATCTGGTATGTAGAACTGGGTTATGAGTGATTGCAATAACACTATTACTGTCATAGAAGATATGAACATTCGTAGCTATAATGTTGTTGGTCCCGGTGCAAACGAGTCTTACACGTGTATGGGAGGGGAATACACGTGTTCAGTGTTTTTAAAACATTTTCTTACTGAGGTTAGCTTGGGTCAGATAATCCTGAAGATTAGGTTCTGAGAAGCACAAATCGCTCTGAGTCAAAGTCTACCGAGACAGTGATCCTGAGCTGCTTTCAGAAACCTCAGATAATCCCAATTGAGTCCTGAGTGACAGAGATCCTGAGTTGCTTGGATCAGATAACTATCTTATTGAACCCTCAGAAGAGTACGTTCAGTTTGGTAACTATCTGTTCTAGCTACTCAGTTGTGCCGAATGGTTGGCCCTTAGTTTTATACTCGTTTTAAACTTTGCTGAAAACCTTCCTGAATGGAGTTAGTGATTAAGCTGTGATTCAATTACATGCAGCTTCAGTGGATTGATTCCAACTGAATATCAGTGAAAAGTATGCTTCAAAATCAAGTCAATGCAACAGTTAAGCACAGATAAGGAAAGCAATAAACAACACAGCAATTATAGTGGTTCAGAGACTCAAGCTCCTACGTCCACTCTGTCTGATCCTCAGAGAAATTCACTAATCACTTCTGAGCTTTCTGACTACCTCGCGTAGTTTACTTACTCAACTCGGCCCTGAGCTTTCTGACTAATCCACGTAGTTTACTTACTCAACCCGACCTTGAGCTTTCTGACTACCTCTGTAGTTTACTTACTCAACACAAACAAGCTTTCAGGCTACCCCTGTAGCTTACTAACTTCTCCTATAGAGTTTTCTGACTACTCCGCGTAGTTTACTAACTCTTTACAACTCTTCTCACCAACAAACACACTCCAACTACCTTCTCAAGGGTTTGGGGTTTCTCGGTTGGTTTCCAACTAGGATGAGATATCCTTTACAATGAAGCACAATGCAAAGGGTTAGGATATCTCGACTAAGCTTTGGATAATTCTTATCAAGCTAGGCTTAGTATAGTGAGCTCTCTTCAACTTGGGAAATTCTAAGTTTTTCGAGTGTTTTAGCTTTTGCGATAATAAGTTTGAGCTCTTGAGTTGCGTATAAATTTCCCCCGTAACCTTACAATGTAGAGGGTCACCAGTATTTATAGGCATACACCAAGGTCACTCTTGAAAACTATCCGTTGGAGAGATAGCTTCGTGAGTTTCCTCTTAAGGTGTGTGAGGAACGGCTATATTTAGGGTTTGAAACTCCCTAACACTTTTTAGGCAATAGCCTTTCATGTAGCCGGTCTTCACTTTTTGCAGTCTGGAACTTTTGTACATCTGACATCTTTTTCAGTGACCTGTCACTGTCAGTGTCAGTATGGAACAGTTCTGTCTTCCTCTTTTTGACTTTTGTCTCCAGTTAAAGGTAGACACCTTCAACGGCTCTTTTGGTTACAAACTCTGAGTTTGATATAACCTTAACAACACTTCTGACTTAGTTCCTTTTGTCTGCATTTGAATGTCTTGGCAAATATCTATTTTCTAAGGAATCGCGATCTTCTCAAGATGTTGCATCCTTGAGATAGATATATTGATTGCCTCGAACATTCAGTTTATCTTGAAAGCATTCAAGACATTCTTGAGTCTTGATAATTCTCATGCCTTAAAGTATTCTTGATCTTGATCTTGATCTTTAGTCTTGCGTCTTCAGAGTCTTCTGAGATATACTGACTGATACACTGAATCTTCACGCTGAAGTCTTGATTTACTCAAGATCCTCATCGAAGTTTTTAGTATCTCGATTTCTGCGAGTCTTGAAAACTTCAGTTTCATCTTTGAAACTTCAATTTCTTGAAACATCTTGAGTTCTTGAGTCTTGAACCTATCCCTATATCACCGACTATACATTATGCAGATAACATCCTGAATACTCTAAAACTGAATCCTGACTCAACTATCAAGATCATTCTGAACATGTCATACTCAGGGGTTTTGGGATCTTAATCAAAATCATATATATTAAATTCATCTCCCAACAATTTCCCCCTTTTTGATGATGCCAAAACCTATCTTGTTACAAACATATAACCTATACTCAAGTTTCAGTTTATCCTATTACAAGATTGGTTGTCTCCCAACAATTTCCTAAATCAGAGAATCTCCCAACAATTTAAATCATTCAAAAATTTCTTCAGTGATGAATCTCTTTAAATAGTTCATTACCAAATACTTAAACAATTTCCCCCTTAACAACATACAATCAGTTCAGAGACATTCATTCAGCATATCAAAATAAAAGACATGTAAATAAGATAATGAGATATTATCTTTTGAGCATAATGATAAATCTTCATTGATGATTGGTTTGAGTTACAGATTACAATGAGTTTATCAACAAAATCAAAAGGACAAAAATTTAAAGATTACAGAATCTTCTGAGTCTTCAGTCTTCAGATTTTGGCTCTTCAGTCTTCTGCTCTTCAGTTTGCTTCCATTTCAACTTCATCAGCGGGCACCTCCAGGTCAAACATTCCGAAAAATCTCTTCTTCAGCTCATTTCTCTCCTTGATGATATCCGGACTGTTTCCTGTTAAACCCAACTGACCAGCATACTGAGCAATTTCTTGAGTAATGGTCTTCTCATTCACCAAGCCATTACCAAGTCTTGGAGGAGGGTAGGAATATGGACCAGGGGCTACTATCTGTACCTCTCCTTCATCCGCAAGGTTAATCCAACTCTGTAGATACTTTGGATAGAAGGTTAGGAGATATTCAATGAATGCTTCATTCTGATCTGAGCTTTCCCCTCTCCACTCCCTGAGAACATCATAATAGAACCAGAAGGTTCTCTTGACCTCTTCCCACATATTGTTGAGTTTGATAGACATCCATTTATCAACGTGGGGCCACTTTAGTGATTTTGATGTCCCTTTCCTCTTGCTCGCAAACTTCTTGAATTCACTCCTTCGCTTCTGCTCTTCGTCTATCTTCTTTCTGATCACAGACGCGCCTGAGACCGAAGCAGCAGCTTTCTTAGCTTGTTCTATGTGGAGTGTCTTCAGAGCATCTCTTGTGTTGAAGACTTTCTTCTGAGGTTGAGACTCAAATTCTTCAACATCTACATCATCCAGAATCAGTTTTCTCTGGATTGGCTTAGAAGCCTTTGCACGCTTGCTTTCAGTTTGAACAACGCCCAAGGCTTTCCTCTTCATAGGTAGTTCAGTAGCAGCCTGGCTTGTTCCAACCTTTGCTCTAGCACCCAGTTTCTCTCTTGCAACATCAAGCATAGTTTGCTCAGAAACTCGAGTGTAGATAGGCTTCTCCACTTGAGCGAAATTCAACTTCTCAGTAGCTTCGACTTCTTTTAAGGCTTTGGCTAGGTTATACATTTCAGCATCTTTCTGAGCCTTTTTCTCCAAAGTACGTGCCATGAACTTCTTGAGGTCTTCACCTTCCTTTTCCCCCTTCTTGGCACCGTAATTTGGAAGAAGTCTGGAGAGTGCTGTGTCCATGTGATATTGCTCTTTGCTCACACAGCGAATCTCTCCTGCTATCTGATCTTGTTCGTCTTCCAGCCTCCTTAGATGGTTCTTGGCCACAGAAAATTCTTCAGATAAATGGGCAAACTGGCCAGAGAGTGCTTCTTTAAGCATTTCTGTCATCTTGGTCATGAGCACTGAGCTCATTTCCTCAACAGCAGATTTTATCATCACTTCATTCCTCTCTGCCAATTTCACCTCTAGAAATGCAATTGACTCCTGGTGCTTCTGTTTCATTTCAGCACTGAGCTCAGCCTTGACTCCCTCCAGCTTTTCATTCAGCTTATCTTCCATGGAGGTCATCTGTGAGGTCAGAGTGTTTTGGATTAGCACCAGCTCTGAAGAGTGACTAAGACTTTCCATCTTCTGAGCTTGGTTGGCCAATGTTTCTTCCATCTGAGCAATCTTGATCATCATTGGCTCAACCTTCTCAAGTTTCTCCATCAAGGGAGTGAGGTCGATCTCAGGAACCTTCTGCACCTCCTGTGCTGTCTGATCATCCTGAGCTTCAGCTTCATCCTGAGCTCCAGTCTCCAACTGAGCCTCAGTCTGTTTATCAGACAATTCAGAATTAAAGATAGAACTTTCAGTAACTTTGGCATAATTGTTAATAGTGCCAAAAGGTACCTGAAGAGTGCTAGCTTCAGTCTGAGGTTGACCAATTTCAGGTTGATCAGCACGAGAAGTTTCCTTCTCCATCTGAGACTGATCCTCAACATCTCCCTGTTGGTCCCCATCTCCATCTTGAGATTTGTCTCCGCTGCTAGGGGCACCACCTTCAGTTGCTTTCCTCTCAGCTAACTTCCTCTGAACCAGCTCATCAAAATCGGAGTTTTTCATCCTGAGCTTTGTCCTCCTGAACCCTGAGAAGTTGGTCAGGAAGGCTGTCTCCTCATTCCACCAGTCTTCCCCTTTGAATGCAGCAATATCAAGCATCTCGGGAAGAGTCTGATTGAGGATGAACACAGTCGACCTTAATCTGAAGAAGACATGTTGCAGATCAGGGTATGAGCTGAGCTCAGGGTATCGGTCAAGAATGAACCGTTCCCCCTTGCTCCTCCACTCGCCTTCTTCAGCTTCTCCCTTCTTCCATCTAGGGCTCTCTGCTTCAGTTGAAGCATCAGCTGAGGGATCAAGCAGTAGATCACTCAGGAGCTCATCAAGAATATTCTGCTCCTGAGGCTCAGCAGCCTCTGATTGTTGAACAGTCAGGTCCTCAGTTTGCATCTGAGTGGGTTCTAGGACCTAAGCTGGCATATCCTCAGATTGACTCTGAGTTGGCTCTTCTGCTGTCTGAGCTGACACTTTTTCAGTAGGAATCTCTGAGGCCTGAGTTCCTTTGAAAATTTCCTGAGAAATTTTGTCTGAACTGAGCGAAGTCTCAAGCACCTCAGAGAAGACCTGCTCCTCAATCTGTTCTTGTGCCTTAGAGATAACCTGAGCCAAAACTTGCAATGGTGAACTCTGAGCGGTTTGGCCCTCAGGTTGAATCTCCTCAGAATCACTGCCATCTTCATCGGTGAGAACCACCAATCTTCTGCGCTTTGGGGCAAGGTTCTTCTGCTTCATCATTTTTGCACCCTGCTCCTTCTTCGCCTCCAACAAATTCTTCCCCCTGGCTTGTTGAGTCTCTTTTTCAGCAGCAACCGGTGATTCTACCTTCTTTTCTCTCTTCCCCCTGATGGCATGCTTCTTCACAGCAATGGGCTTGAAGAGAATTTTGGACTTAGGGAATGGGGTCGAATTGGCGAAGATATCCTCCTCCTCTCTGCACATCTCCAAAATATAAGCTATTTTGGTTGCATGGTGGATCTTGCCTTTTATTGAGATCGCCCCGTCAACCTTCTTCAAAACTTTAGTCTGCTCACTCACCGTCTGAATCAAAAATTTCAGCCAGTTGAAGTCGGTGGTGGGTGAGGCCTCTATAGCCGCCATCAATCTGAGCTTCGGGGTACTGATCTGCTCAAAACTCCCCGCAAGACTCATGATGCTCTTGCTCACAATATCCATCAAAACACGATATTGTGGCCTCAAGTGCCTTTTATGCAGTGTCGCCTCAAATTTCACAGGATTCTCAGCAATCCTATCTAAGTACTCCTTCTCTCTACCCGACATATACATCGCAGGATCCTCTCCTCTATCACATGAACTATATACAAATCCCTCTCAAAATCGACGTATTTGGACGACCGTGCTAAATGTGATACAGTAATCTTAGAATGTAAACCATCCTCCTCATCTATCTCCAGATTATAGATGAATTCGATTACCTCTTTCGAAAACTCTTGATCCGGTCGGCTTGCGACGAGATGGGTGAGTTTAGCCAGTCGAATCATATGCAGAGCCTCCTCTTCTGGCTTTGAGTTGTTTGTGCTTTCGAGTGAGACAACGAACTCGTACCATGGCTTGTTGGTTTTGGCTAATCTCTCGAACAAGGTTGGGGCCATTTTAGAGATTGATTGAAGAAATGAAGTTTTAGGGTTTGGGAATTTCTGGGCAAAGGGATTTTTAATTTGCAGAGGATTTGGGAACGAAGGGTTTGATAAAGTTTTGGCTTGAATGGCTTATTGGGGTATATATAGCTTCGAGATCATGGGGAATCGCGTTGATTAGGTGAAAAGCAACGGTTGAGATTAATTTCCGATTAATCGGGTATACGAACCGAAGATCTCCGAAAAGTAAGCCGCCAAAACATCCTCATTGGTCATTAATGTAACAGAGCATTAAATGACTGTTGACCTTCTTCGGAATTTAAAACGATCCCGCCCAAAAACATTCCTCAGGTGTTTTGGTATTTATTGCGAATGATTACTGAGTTTCACTAAAGCAATAAATGAGTCGCATGAGTCATTACTTCTTCAGACTAATTTTCCTCTATCAGTCTTACTGAGTACTGACCTTGATAAAATGTCAGTATAATACTGAGTATTGAATGGGTTCAGTAAAATCCTGAGTACTGACCTTCAGTAAATCTGAGTTTTCTGAGACTCAGTTCAGTATTTCCATTTTATCATGAGCTTCTCAGTAGAATTCTGAGAAAACTTCATGCATCTGAAAATCTTCAATTTTTCAGATTTACTCTATACACCTGGATCTAACATCCCTAATTCAACTGAAAGTTCCTAAAATCTTGATTCAGCCAAAGGTTTAGTCAAGATATCAGCTCTCTGCTTATCAGTATGAATTTTCTCCATCCTTATGTCCTTCTTCTCGACATGATCTCTGATGAAATGATGTCTGATATCCACATGCTTGCATCTGGTGTGCAATATCGGATTTTGTGAAATAGAAATGACACTATTATTGTCACAAAATATTGGTACTTCATTGGCTACAACTTTATAATCCCTTAATTGTTGTCTGAGCCAAAGAATCTGAGCACAACAGCTTCCTGCAGCCATGTATTCAGCTTCAGTAGTACTGGTTGCTACTGAGGTCTGTGTCTTCTAAAACCAAGATATCAGCTTACTTCCTAGAAATTGACAAGTTCCTGTAGTGGACTTCCTGTCAATCCTGCAACCTCCATAATCAGCATCTGAGTAACCAGTTAATTCAAGGTTATCATCAGCTGGATACCATAATCCTCTATTCACTGTGCCTTTAAGATACTTCAGTATCTTTTTGGCAGCCTCCATGTGACTAGCCTTAGGATTAGCTTGGTACCTTGCACATTTCCCAACATCAAATGTTATATCTGGCCTACTTGCTGTGAGATAGAGCAATGATCCAATGATTCCTCTATAATCAGTATGACTCACTGATTTGCCTTCAGAATCAGGATCCATCTTGTAGTTAGTATTCATAGGAATCCTAACTGCATTGCAATTCTGTACACCATATTTGGCAATCAGATCTCTGGTGTACTTTGCCTGGTTGATGAATATTCCTTCATTTGATTGTTTCACTTGAAGACCTAGAAAGAAATTCATCTCTCCCATCATTGACATCTCAAACTTGCCTTTCATCAGTGTTGAAAACTTTTCACACAGCTGATGGTTTGGAGATCCAAAAATGATATCATCAACATATATCTGAACCAGTAAGATATCTTCCCCATCTTCTATCCTGAACAGAGTTCTATCAACAGTTCCTTTGACAAAACCATGGTCAGTAAGAAACTGAGAAAGAGTATCATACCATGCTCTGGGTGCTTGCTTGAGACCATACAAAGCTTTTCTGAGCCTGTAAACTTGGTCATTCTATTTGAAACCAGGAGGTTGTTCCACATAAACCCCTTCTTTAAGCACACCGTTCATAAATGCACTTTTCACATCCATTTGATAGACTGTGAACTTCATGTGGGCAGCATATGCAAGAAACAATCTGATGGCTTCTAGTCTTGCAACAGGTGCAAAGGTTTCATCATAATCCTAGCCTTCTTCTTGGGAATAACCTTGTGCAAATAGCCTTGCCTTGTTTCTTACAATGTTGTTGTTTTCATCTCTTTTATTCTTGAAAACCCACTTGGTTCCAATGACATTGTGCCTTTCAGGTCTATCTACTAGCTCCCATACTTCATTCCTTGAGAATTGATTCACTTCATCTTGCATAGCAAAGAATCCAATGAGAATCTTGTAGAGCTTCACCAATCTCGATGAGCTCTTTTTCTCCGATAGGAAGCGGCCGAGAATAGTGCACTCTCACCATGGAACCTTCTTGTCTTAACACCTTCAGTTAGATCACCCACAATCTGACTTGTAGGATGACTATCTAACCATTTCCTTCTTGATGTTCCCCTTCAATAATATCCTCAACATTTGAAATGTTAGTTTCATTAATTCAATAAACTTCGAGGAACAACGAGAAAAGAAAAGGAATCATCTTCCTCGGGGAAATTCTATTGAGAACATTGTCGAGACATTTGTTCCCCTTTGTTGATAGATTCAGAATTTGCCTCACCGTTTGTGACCACATCTTCATTGACATCACATACCGAGTCCGAATCGGTGTCTGCTCGTTATTGGTCACCTTTGGAGTGTTGGTTTTCTGAGTCTCACCATCCTCGACTTCTTCTTTTCAGGTTCAGTGGATGATTTATCTTTCTGTTTCAGGCTTAATCTGGTGATCCTCTTAGTCAGTTCATCTGCATCATGTTCCTGTTTCTTCTGAACACAAATAGATTCATCAAAAACAACATGAGGTGTTTCTTCCACAATAAGAGTCCTACAGTTGTAAACTCTGAAAGCTTTTATCGACTTTGAAATATCCTAAGAATATTCCTTCATCGACTTTTTATCAAATGTTTTCAACCGATCTTTACCATTATTGTGTATGAAACATTTGCAACCAAACACACAAAAGAAAGAAACAAGAGGCTTCCTTTCATTCCAAAGCTCATAGGGTGTTTTGCCTTGACTCTTGGTCAGCATGGATCTATTCTGTGAGTAGCATGCAGTGTTGACGACTTTTCAAATTTCAAAACCTTTTAGGAATATCGACTTCATTATCATTGTCCTTGCGAACTCTTTTCGAGTCCTGTTTCTTCTTTCAAAGAACACCATTTTGTTGTTGCAGCTGATGTTTCATGTGAAATTCCATTTTCTGCACAATAATCAGATATGATATGATTTATAAATTCAGTTCCTTTGTCGATCTCGATTTTGACCACACTCGATTTTTTCTCAATCTTGAGCCTTTTCAATGAATTACGCAAATTTATCTCGAGTCTCTTTCTTCTTGAAAAGAATATGACCCAAGATATATCTTGAGTAGTCATCAACTAATATCAATGTGTATTTCACGCCATTAGTGCCGACTTAGTGTTATAGGACCAAAAAGATCCATATCAAAGAATCGAAGTATTCTCGTTAGAAACCTCTACTTTGCTTTTAAAATGATGCTTTAACTTGTTTTCCTTTAACGCATGCATCACAAATATGTTCCTTCTTGAATACTTCATTAGGCAACCCTCTCACAAAGAGCTAATCTTGCAAGCTTGTTCGGGGTTTTGAAATTTAGGTGATTCATTCTTTTATGCCCATAACCAACCGGTATCTGTGGAACTTTTAGCAACTAAACATGTATCTTTAGGAGTTGAACTCCAATCGACCAAGATACACATTTCCTTTTCTTGTACCCGGTCGAGAAATACTTTTCTCGTGATGTATCATCTTTCACAAAACATAAGTTCTTAGAGAACTCAACATTAAAACCCTTATCACGAAATTGGCTAATTGAAAGCGGGTTATGCTTCAATCCGGATACATATGAAACAAAGATGGATATGAATCGAGTCGATTTCCAAAGTCCCATATCCTTCAGTCTGTCCCTTGGAGTTATCTCCAAAAGTGATCTTTGGGCCTCTTTGTTCAACATAGTCACTGAGTATCTTCTTGTATCCTGTCATATGTCTTGAACATCCACTGTCAAGATACCACATCAGGAGCTTTTTTGTCTCTGCTCATTAGTGCCATGTGATCTTTAGTCAGTTCACTGCCCTTGTTTTCCTCCTGAAAAATAGATCAATTCTTAGGTACCCAATTTGTGTAGGGTCCTACAAGGTTAGATGTACCTTTTCGAATCCAAATCACCGACAACTCTAATCACTTTAGAGTGGCTAATTTGTCTTCCATAAACATCAACATACACATCTACTACTCTGGATGCCTTAGTAGTTTTCTGTGTATGAGTGCTAGCTTTAGCATGAACATGGGCTTTTGATTTCTTCTTTGGTTCAGGCCTTTTGTTCAGATGCTTAGGCTTTTGTGCAGCCGGTCTAAATCTTTGATGACTCGGGTTCAGATAACCTTTACCCTTAGGCAAGTGGGGTTCAGGTTGCCTGTACTGAAATCTGGGTCTTTCAAAGGTCTTGAGGACTTGGTTTCTTCATTGAGAATGTCTTTCTTTGAGTGTTTCTCATCCGAGGATTCCTCTGATGGTTCGATGTGGAGCCTTTCGGTTTGCATTCTTAGCCTGAGGCTTTGAAGTACTTGCCTGAAACTTTCCAACTGATTGCTCAGGTTTTCTAGCCTTCACCTGAGGTTTGGGCTTTCTAACCTGATCATTCAGTTTTACTGAGACCATAGGTCCTTTTCCTTTGTCTACAACCTTGGGCATATCTTCAGTTTGAAGTGTGGGTGCCACTGGTTTTACAAAGATTGTCTTCTTGCTACTTGATGTAGCATTCAGATGACCTTGTGAGGTTCCCCCTGGAATGTATCCCAATCCAGTTTTATAGTGGCGGATCTCTGGTAACTCAATTTCATCTATTACATTAGATGCTTTATTCAATAGAGTTAACTTCTTCTGTGCACTATCCTCACAGTTCTGTAGAGTTTCATGCTTCTCAGAGAGGTCATTGAACTTAGTCCTGATTAGCTGAATCTCTTAAGTGGATTTCTCTAGCTTTTCAGTTAGGGTCATTATCAACTTCTCTTTCTCTGAGAGTTGTACTTTCAGAACATCCAGTTCATCAGTAGCTCCCATTAATTGAGAAGTGATTTCAGTATTGCTAGAGTCTTTCCATTTTAGATTTTCAACTTTCGGTTCCTTTTATTCTCGCTCTTGAGTTCTATTTAGCGTTCTTGTAAAACAAAGATAGTCCTTCATCGATTCTCAAAAGAATCCATTAGGTCAAAATGACTGCTTTTTCGGGAACTTGAAAACTCTTGTGCTAGTGTAGGAGCAACAACAGAGAAAGAAGAGTTTACCTCCTCAATGGCCATCGACGATGATGTCATCACTTTCACTTTGTCGAGAATATCTCATCTGAAGAGCTAGATCCCTCCTCAGAGTGTTCTTCTTCTGCAACCATGGCCTTTTTAGCACTCAAATCTGGACAATCATACTGGAAGTGACCTTTCTTTTGGCAATTATAGCTTCATTGGTATCATCATCCCGATCACTTTCTTCTTTGGACTTGGAGTCCTTCTTTCCGGATGAAGATCCTTCACTTTCAGTCCTTCTTCTTCTCGGTTGATCCGTCCCTCCTCGGTTTCTTCCGGTACTGTGGTTCTGTAATAACTTTTGTATTTTCCAAATCTACTATTATGTCTCATCAAACCTCCTTGCCATCGGTCTAGCTTTTCCTCAAGCTCATCCCGATTTTTTGGCATGGGGTTCTCGAAATCTCTAGTTTTGAGTTTTTTCTTTGGCTTTTAAAGCCACATTCTTACTAGATGATGAATCATCTTTCTTTGTCGACCTTTTTGGATTTCTTATCAATTACAAATTCATAGGCCTTCAAATTTCGAGAAGAAGACTTGTTGGTATGGCATTGAATTAATGTTCTTGGTGTTTTCAATCACCACCGCATGAATATCCCATTTCTTAGAAAGACCTCTAAGAATTTTCAATGTTACTTCTCTTTGTGGATATTTCTTTCCAAGTGCATTTAGATCATTCATGATGCTAGTGAATCGACTTCCAATTTGTCTATTGATTCACCATCATCCATTTCAAAAAACTATCAAACTTTCAATTGCCACCGAAAGTTTGTTTTTTTTATATGATCGTGCCTTGGCACATTATGATTAGTGGATCCAAAATCTCTTTAGCAAGATATTAAAAGGTGAGAGATCATTCCCATCACACCATCATCAATTGTCTTTGTATAGTGTGTCTTTTTGCAATGTAGTCTAGATTGACTAACTTTCTCTCCTCAGAGTCGATTGGTCATCGACTTAGGAAATTTCTCGCTCTAGGATCAATTCTCTCATCTTCTGCTCCTCCGGATTCACCACAATGAAATTGGAATGGTCCTTGAGAGAGCACTCTCCACATACGCTCATGTTTGGAATACAGATGAGCCTGCATTCTCAGTCTCCATAGATCATAGTTCTCCACTAAGAACATGGGAAGTTTTTTAGAAGACATTTTTATCTGATCTTTTGAAAAGAAAAAAGTTCAGCAAATAAGATAAGTTCAGATATACCACAAGTAATTTTAGAAAATAAAACTTTGGTCAACAAAGCAGGTGGTCAAGTTTGAACCACTGCTCTGATACCACTTGTTGGTCCCGGTGCAAACGAGTCTTACACGTGTATGGGGGGGAATACACGTGTTCAGTGTTTTTAAAACATTTTCTTACTGAGGTCAGCTTGGGTCAGATAATCCTAAAGATTAGGTTCTAAGAAGCACAGATCGTTCTGAGTCAAAGTCTACCGAGACAGTGATCCTGAGCTGCTTTCAAAAACCTCAGATAATCCCAACTGAGTCCTGAGTGACAGAGATCCTGAGTTGCTTGGATCAGATAACTATCTTACTGAACCCTCAGAAGAGTACGCTCAGTTTGGTAACTATCAGTTCTAGCTACTCAGTCGTGCGGAATGGTTGGCCCTTAGTTTTATACTCGTTTTAAACTTTGCTGAAAACCTTCCTGAATGGAGTTAGTGATTAAACTGTGATTCAATTACATGCAGCTTCAGCGGATTGATTCCCACTGAATATCAGTGAAAAGTATGCTTTCAAAATCAAGTCAATGCAACAGTTAAGCACAGATAAGGAAAGCAATAAACAACACAAAGAATTGTAGTGGTTCGAGACTCAAGCTCCCGTCCCCACTCTCCGATCCTCGAGAAATTCACTAATCACTTATGAGCTTTACGACTACCTCGCGTAGTTTACTTACTCAATTCGCCCCGAGCTTTACGATTACTCCACGTAGTTTACTTACTCAACCCGACCTTGAGCTTTCTGACTACCTCCGTAGTTTACTTACTCAACACAAACAAGCTTTCAGACTACCCCTGTAGCTTACTAACTTCTCCTCTAGAGTTTTCTGACTACTCCGCGTAGTTTACTAACTCTTTACAACTCTTCTCACCAACAAACACACTCCAACTACCTTCTCAAGGGTTTGGGGTTTCTCGGTTGGTTTCCAACTAGGATGAGATATCCTTTACAATGAAGCACAATGCAAAGGGTTAGGATATCTCGACTAAGCTTTGAATAATTCTTATCAAGCTAGGCTTAGTATAGTGAGCTCTCTTCAATATAGAAGCACTTGGGAAATTCTAAGTTTTTCGAGTGCTTTAGCCTTTGCGAAAATAAGTTTGAGCTCTTGAGTTGCGTATAAATTTCCCGTAACCTTACAATGTAGAGGGTCACCAGTATTTATAGGCATACACCAAGGTCACTCTTGAAAACTATCCGTTGGAGAGATAGCTTCGTGAGTTTCCTCTTAAGGTGTGTGAGGAACGGCTATATTTAGGGTTTGAAACTCCCTAACACTTTTTAGGCAATAGCCTTTCATGTAGCCGGTCTTCACTTTTTGCAGTCTGGAACTTTTGTACATCTGACATCTTTTTCAGCGACCTGTCACTGTCAGTGTCAGTATGGAACAGTGCTGTCTTCCTCTTTTTGACTTTTGTCTCCAGTTAAAGGTAGACACCTTCAACGGCTCTTTTGGTTACAAACTCTGAGTTTGATATAACCTTAACAACACTTCTGACTTAGTTCCTTTTGTCTGCATTTGAATGTCTTGGCAAATATCTATTTTCTAAGGATTCGCGATCTTCTCAGTAATGCATCCTTCAGATAGATATATTCAGTGCCTCGGAACATTCAGGTTTATACTGAGCATTCAGTACATTACTGAGTCTTCAGTAATTACTGTGCCTTCAGTATTCTTGATCTTCAGTCTTCAGTCTTGCGTCTTCAGAGTCTTCTGAGATATACTGACTGATACACTGAATCTTCAAGCTGAGTCTTCAGTTACTCAGTATCCTACTGAGTTTTCAGTATCTCAGTTTCACACTGAGTCTTCAGAAACTTCAGTTTCTTCAGAAACATACTGAGTTCTTCAGAGTCTTCAGAACCAATTCTGAACTATATCTGCTGACTATACATTTTGCAGATAACATCCTGAATACTCTAAAACTGAATCCTGACTCAACTATCAAGATCATTCTGAACATGTCATACTCAGGGGTTTTGGGATCTTAATCAAAATCATATATATTAAATTCATCTCCCAACAAATGTTATAATCCCTCAGCTGCTGACAAAGCCAGAGCAGTTGGGAGCAACAGCTTCCTGCGGCCATATATTCTGCTTCAGTAGTAGATGTGGCAACAGATGTCTGTTTCTTTGAAAACCAAGAGAGCAACTTATTTCCCAAAAACTGACATGTACCTGAGGTTGATTTTCTGTCTATTATGCAACCTCCATAATCATAATTAGAGTACCCACTAAGCTTTAGATTATCATCTGATGAGTAGTATAACCTAAGGTTAATTGTCCCCTTCAGATACTTAAGAATCCGCTTAGCTGCTTCCAGGTGACTTTGCATTGGATTTGCCTGAAATCTGGCACATACACCGACTGCAAATGTTATATCTGGTCTGCTGGCAGTCAGGTATAATAATGATCCAATGAGAGCCCTATACTCTTTCTGATTAATTTTCTGACCATTCTCGTCTGGATCCATCTTGAAGGAAGTCATCATTGGAATTCTGGCAGTCTTGCAGTTTTGAATTCCATACTTGGCCAACAGATTTCTTGTATACTTGTCCTGACAGATGAAGATCCCTTCAGTACTTTGTCTTACCTGAAGACCTAGAAAGTAGTTCATCTGACCCATCATGGACATCTCAAATTTCCCTTGCATCAGTTTGCTGAACTTCTCACATAAGTTCTTATTGGAAGATCCGAAGATAATATCGTCCACATAGATCTGAACCACCTTAATATCTTATCATCTTCAATTCTGAACAAAGTTCTGTCTATCAGTCCCTTCGTGAACCCGCTAGCTATCAGGAACTGAGATAGTGTAGCATACCAAGCTCTGGGAGCCTGTTTCAGTCCATAAAGAGCTTTTCTTAAACGGTACACCTGGTTGCTCATTTCAAAGCCAGGAGGTTGTTTGTCATAAACTTCCTCCCCTAGTACCCCGTTTAAGAATGCACTCTTTACATCCATTTGATACACAATAAATCCTCTATGAGCAGCATAAGCCAGAAACAGCCGAATGGCTTCAAGATGAGCCACTGGTTCAAAGGTTTCATCATAATCAATCCCTTCTGATTGTGAATATGCCTTAGCAACAAGTCTTGCCTTATTTCTGGTTATCACATTGTGCTCATCCTTCTTGTTCTTAAAAACTCACTTAGTGCCAATCACATCTTGGTGAGTTGGTCTGTCTACAAGTTCCCAAACTTGATTCCTTTCAAACTGCTCTAGTTCTTCTTGCATGGCTAGTATCCAGCTTACATCAACTAGAGCTTCTTCGACTGTGAGGGGTTCCTTCAAAGACAGATAACAACAATACATTGCACTTTCACCAATCTAATGTCTAGTTTGAACTCTATCAGATGGGTCTCTGATGATTAGGTCAGAATGGTGGCTTGTTATCCATGTCCTTCTTTCCTGAGTTACACCAGTTTGGAGATCATCATCCTCTTCTGATAGTGAATCGTTACTAGAGATTGGGAGAGGTACTTCATTAGGATCCACTTGGCATGGACATATCTCGGCTGATGTTGGACTCATCATGTGCTGAAGTCTATCCGCCGGAACAGCAGGTGTTCCCCCTAAACCAGATGGTTCAGTTGTTACTGTCTCAGTTGTACCAGCTTCTTCATCGACAGTTGTATTTACCTTAGGTTCTGACTAACCTAGTGAATCATCAAGATCAAAGTTAGGAACATACACTGTGACGTGATCTGATTCCTTTTCTTTGATACTCAATTGATCCATTTTCTGAGCATCAGGTACTGGTTGATCTGGTACGGCTTGTTCTGCGATAAATTTCTCTTGTTCAGAAGATGTCTCATCAAAGACCACATGAGGTGTCTCCTCCACAACTAGGGTTCACCTGTTGAACACCCTAAAAGCTTTGCTGGTTGAGGAATATCCTAAGAATATACCCTCATCTGACTTAGCTTCAAAGGTTTTCAACTGACTCTTCCCATTGTTGTGAATAAACCACTTGCACCTAAAAACATGGAAGTAAGAAACACGAGGTTTTCTGCCCTTCCACAGTTCATAGGGTGTTTTGAAGTGAGTCTTAGTCAGAGAACATCTGTCTGAGTGTGACATGCAGTGTTGATTGCTTCTGCCCATAAACGGTTTGGAGTTGCATGTTCAACCAACATTGTGCGAGCAACTTCTTTGAGTGTTCTATTTCTCCTTTCTGCTACACCATTCTGTTGTGGTGTTCTGGCGGCTGATGTCTCATGTTGTATCCAAAACTCCTTGTAAAAATCAGCTATGAAAGAATTCAAGAATTGTATTCCCTTATCTGATCTGATTTTCACAACACTGACACCTTTCTCATTCTGTAATCTCTTGAGCAACTCAGGTATCTTTGTAGTAGTTTCATTCTTCTTATACAAGAATACAACCCAGGTGAACTTGGAGAAATCATCCACGATCACTAGAGTGTATTTTTGTCTGCTGAAACTAAGTGGAGTAACTAGTCCGAATAAATCCATATGGCGCAGTTGCAATACTCTGCTGGATGGAGGTGAAGGAATCCCTTTGAATGAAGCCTTGACTTGCTTTCCCTTCTGACATGTGGCACATGTCTGATCCTTAGAGAAAACTTCATTCGGGAGTCCCTCAACCAAGGACATCCTTGCTATCTTGTTAAGACTCTTAAAGTTCAGATGACTCATTCTCTTGTGCCAGAGCCAACTGTTGCTTTTGGAACTCTTAACAATCAGGCACGCATTTCTTTGACAACTGTCCCAATCTGCAGTGTAGATCGTTCTTTTCCTAGAACCAGTTAGCAATATCTTTTGAGTAGCTCGATTTCTGATAGTGCATCGATCTGTCAAGAACTCAACGCAGAATTTGTTGTTGCGGAATTGTGAAACCGATAACAGGTTATGCTTTAAACCATCGACATACGAGATTCCTGAAACATGTACATCATCATTGACTAAGGTGTCGAACCCTCTGGTATAACCAAAGTTATCGTCACCAAAGAGTACACGTGGGCCTTCTTGTTCTATGTATGAACTGAGGAGATGTTTGTTGCCCGTCATGTGCCTTGAGCATCCACTATCGATGTACTAGATAGTTACTTGTACACCTCCCTTATTAGCCAAACCCACGCGAACCTGCAATCAAATCAGGCTTTAGGTACCCCTGTAGGATTGGGTCCAGAGGGGTTAGTGTTACCTTTCGGGATCCAAACAAACAGGGCACTTCTATGGTAATCATCAATATCAGAAGGCCTAATTTTTCTCCCATAAGCATCTACATAATCATACATCTGTTCATGTGCTTTCTGATTAGTATGATTATGAGTGTGAACCTTGGATGAATCAGAAGACTTGAGATTTTTCTGATTTGTCTGTCTTCTTTTAATCCAGTGTGGTTCAGGTGCAGATGTCTTGGATTTCTGGTTGAAGGGATATGTAAACACTCAATTTACAAATCAAACAATCAATTAGCAATTAATCAAGAGTTTGAGCTCTGATACCACTGTTGGAATATAGAGGCACGTAAACACTTAATACATGCGCAGCGGATATTAAAGTTCACCAACAACAAACAGTTAATTGCATAATTAAATATGAGTAAACGTAAACAAGATTCTTACAGAAATTCGTACACGGATTCCTCAACTATAGTATCCACGTAATAGTCGTTTACTAATCTGCACAGATCTGCCAGCTTTGAATCCCCGAGATGAATTTGCTAGGAAAATTCTAACTTAGAGATTTTATGGAGAAAATATGAACTCACGTATTATGAAATTCCAAGAGCTATATATATAGGAGAGGTCTAGCTTAAATCTCAAGCTAACCTTAATCTTTATTTAAATAAATCTCTTAGATTTATTTCCCACGTATAAAATCTCTACGGATTTAAATTCCATATATGACAAATCTCTACGATTTGTTTCCATATATATATATTAAATCCTACAATAATATTCCAATTATTATTATTGGGAATTCTTATTTAATTAAATCCAATTTAATTAAACATTAATAATAATTAATTCCAAATTAATCTATTATTAATTACTTCTCCATAAATTAAATACTAAATCTAATTTAACATTTAATCAACCAATAATATTAAATCAATACTGAATATTATCTAATGCAAACAATCAAACATAAAATTCTAATAAGTGCAGCGCCATATATTTAATATTAAATATACAATAATATTAAATCAATACTTAATATTATCTGAGCATTATGTCCTTACAATGGATTGTGTCTAGGACACTAACACTAACAATCTCCCACTTTAACTAGAGCCAATAACCTACAAGTCTAACCCCTAGACCATCAAAATATCTAGTGTGTACATGAACACTCAAAGCTTTTGTAAAAGGATCAGTCAGGTTATCCTCCGTGGGGACACGTTCTAACTCTATCTCTCCTTTGGCGATTATCTCTCTTATCAAGTGATAGCGCTTCAGTAAATGCTTGTTTCTGTTATTGGATCTCGGTTCCTTAGCTTGCGCAACCGCACCAGTATTGTCACAATACAACTTTGTTGGACTGCTGGCACTCGGAACTACCCCTAGTTCACTTAAGAACTGTTTTATCCAGACATCTTCTTTGGCAGCTTCTGCCACAGCAATGTACTCAGCTTTGGTTGTTGAGTCTGCGGTAGTCTCTTGTTTGGAACTATTCCAACTAACCGCCCCACCATTGAGAACGAAAACATAGCCCGACTGTGACTTGTAATCATCATAGTCGGATTGAAAACTTACATCTTCATAGCCAATTGCAACTAGCTCTGACTGTCCTCTGTAGACCAAGAAGCAATCTTTGGTATGTCTAAAGTACTTAAGAATGTTCTTGACAACAATCCAGTGAGGTTCATCCAGATTCTGCTGGTATCTACTAGTGGTGCTAACAGCGAAGGCCACATCAGGCCTTGTGCAAGTCATGGCGTACATGATATAGCCAATTGCAGATGCATATGGTATATCCTTCATGCGCCGGATATCAGCTTACGTAGAAGGACAATCCTTCGTAAACAACTTTATCCCATGACATGCCGGTAAAGAACCTCTCTTAGATTTCTCCATCGCAAATCGCTTTAACACCTTATAAACGTAGGTTGATTGCGACAGCCCCAACATCCTCTTGGATCTATCCCTATGGATCTTGATCCCTAAGATGTAGCAGGGCCTCACCAAGATCCTTCATCATGAAGGTCCTTGATAGCCAATCTTTAACAGACTGCATAAGAGGAATGTTGTTTCCCATAATCAGTATGTCATCGACATACACAACTATTAAAACAATATTTCTCCCACTACGTTTATGATAAACGCATGGATCTTTCAAATTTCTGATGAAGTCAAACGATTTGACAGCTTCATCAAATAGGATATTCCAACTCCTAGAAGCTTGCTTTAATTCATAAATGGACCGTTTAAGCTTGCACACAAGATTAGATTTTGGCTTAGATACAAAACCTTCCGGTTGAGTCATAAACACCTCCTTATCAATGTTGCCATTGAGGAATGTTGTTTTGACATCCATCTGCCAAATCTCATAATCTAGATGTGCTGCTACTGCAAGTAAAATTCGAATGGATTTGATCTGGGAAACAGGTGTTCTCATTCAGCCCACTTGGAGTTTGTTGCGAAGGCAATGCAACTCCAACTACGCTCCCACTGGCTGAAAGAGGATCACTAAGTGATAAACTTCCACCATGAGAGCTGTTGAATGCTCCCACTGATTCCTTGTCACGTTTCTTTGACAAGATATCAGTCTTTTGGTTATCCTGTGGTTCTAGAATTTCTTCAAGTTCTATCATCTTACGGCCTTGTTCCTTAAAGACATAGGCTTCTTCGAGGAACCTGGCCTGCCTAGAAACAACTACTGTTTGTTTATCAGGTAGATAGAAATAATATCCTCTCGTTTCCTTAGGATATCCCACAAGATAACCCTTTTCACCTTTGGATTCCAGCTTATCAGTGAGCATCTTTTTCACAATTGCGGGGCAAACCCACGTTTTGATATGTGAAAAAATTGGCTTCTTGCCACACCATAGTTCATATGGTGTATGTTCAACCGATTTGGATGGAATCATATTCAGAATATAAATTGAGGTTTGTAACGCGTATCCCCATAAGAATGTCGGAAGAGAGGAAAAACTCATCATGGACCTTACCATGTCTAACAAGGTTCAGTTTCTCCTTTTGGACACTCTGTTCATTTGCGGTGTTCCGGAAGGAGTCCATTGTGATTGGATTACATGTAACTTTAAGTAATCCATGAACTCATGGCTAAGGTATTCACCTCCTCGATCCGATCAAAGAGTCTTGATACTCTTACAAAGTTGCTTTTCTACTTCAGCTTTGAACTCCTTGAATTTCTCAAAAGATTCAGATTTGTGCTTCATAAAATACACATATCCATATCTTGAGAAATCGTCAGTAAAAGTGATGAAGTTGGCGAAGTGACCCCTAGCTAGAGTGGGCAGTGGTCCACAGACATCACTGTGGATCAATTCTAGAACTTCTTTGGCACGAACCCCTTCCTTGCGCCAAGCCCGTTCGACTAGCGACATTTGTCTCGATCGCGTACCTCCCTTGGCACGTTTCACGCGATGCACGTCGCCCACGTACGGTTCCGGATCCATCTTAAATCCTCGTCTCCATCTTCGTCTTTGATGAGGTTATAATTTATTTAACGAAAAATAAATACACCTTAAATCTAGACTAGTCTATTACATTGATCAAATCAAATAGCCTTATCTACTCATGGATTTTCTCACGAGAAATACAAATTCGAACAAGTCAAATTAAAAAACCATTCATTCGTACGCATGAAAATTAAACACATTAAATACCATGACAATTGGATACCTGCAAAATAGATCTAGCAATTCTACAATCCAATTTTTAATTTAATGTCCAACTTAATTTAAATAACAATTTAAAAGTCAGAGCTCGAAACCAGAGCTTTGATACCAATTGTTGGGAAAAATTAGGGGTGCCCGGATCTATTCGAGATGATTTTAAATACATATTTCAGTTAATCAATTAATTACTAACATGAATTAATCCTAAATCAATTCAACATAATAATTAATAAGCGAATAAACAACATGCGTATAGGTAATCCACGTAAATCCTAAGCATGCGGAATCTAGAAGTCACGAGATTACTAACCTCTTGTAGAGACAACCGTTGAGACGATGGATCAACCCAAAGAGCCTTCCCAAATATGTCCCAAGTCCACGAACGCAATCCGGTGGGAGGATTCTCACAAACGATTTTAATAAGAGAGAAAACCAAAAATATTTTGCCACTACCTTTGTGGATTTCTAATATTTCCAACACATGGAATTGCTTTTGGGAATGAAAAATTCATCTCCTATATATAGGGAGGGGTTGGCCGATTTTTTTAAGAAAAAATAAGGATGAAAATATTTTTCTTGATCTCCAAGAAATCTTGAATATATCTCCTATATTCTTTTCTCCTTAATTATATTTTTTCATAAAAATCTCAAGATTTGTCTTCTTGAATTTATGGGATAATTATGTATTCCAAGAATACTTATCTCTTTCCATAAAATCTTTTCAAGAAAATCAAGAAAATCTTTCTTCTCCCTTTTCCTATAATTTTTGAAAATTACAAGAAATATTAGGCAAGAATTTTTTCTTCTCTCTTTCATTAATTTGACTTTATTTTGGGCTATTTGATGGGTCTTTAGGAGAATTAAGATTGGACCTCCAATGGACTATGAAGCTATAATATTGGGCCAAATATTATTCAAAGTCCATTAATATTAATTTACTCCACTATAAAATTAATATTGAACTATCCATCTTAACCCATATTATGACTTTACTATAATATGGCTCCTGGTCATTATTTTCCGTGTTTAAGATTATCTTAGTCCATTAATTAATTAAGCCACTGAACAAGCTTTATATTAATTAATATCTTTATCCTTGGAGTAAAGACAGCTCAACATTATTATCCATACCGGAAATAAATTTTCACTTGCAAGATTTGGTATGATAGAGATTCTAAGCCCACTAAGGGACAAATCAAGCAAGACGTACTTGCACACGATTCTCCATATTAAATGTCAGCAATCGTGATGTAATTAATAATATTGCCCAAGATATAAGATATCGAATCACAATGACTCTCTTCCTATCATAAGTCAAAGCAATAGTTATTAATTTCACACGATCCTATTTAAGGGACGGAGATTAAGAAATAACACACCACTGAGATCTAATTCTTGTATATTCAGTACCGAAGAATTTATCCTCCTGTAGGTCCCATTCAGTGCATCCAAATGCACTAGTATAATCTCTTGTCAAGACATGTCAATCTGAGTCTTATACATCAACCTTTCATGATGGTTTGTTCATTTCCATCTAGGTTGTGAATTTGTACTTAATTACGAGGAGCTGTTAATTTGATCTTCTGTGATCTGGTATCACCAAATTAACTACAACATAATACGTACTAACTTATTGAACGGATTTGCAATAAATATATATAACATTAATTCATATTTAAATGCAACAGTGATTAATAATTTATTTCAGTAAATGAATAAGAAAATTCAGTTTGGTTATACAAAGTAAAAGCATACTTTTCAGTATAACCCCAACATGACTCTTCTCCCATCTATGGACCTTCTGATGATGATCCACGCAAGACCGAAAGAATGTGAAGCAAGAAGAAAGCCACAACTTCAGAGGACCCGGATCAACCAACTGCTCAACCTCAGAAGAGGAAGGGAGTGACGATTGAACCTGCTCAGAGGACAAATAGATTAAAGCAGGCTCCCTTGACCCTCTTCTTGGAGAAAGACTCAGATGAGAAAGAATCAGATGAAGAGCAAGAAACAGTTAGGAGTGGTGCAGGAAGCAAATCTGCTGGTTCGGGCAAGAAAGCATCTGAACCCTCTGAGAAGCCGATGTCACAGGCTACCAGTTCACCAGAACAGTCTAGTGGAGATAAAGGGAAGGGAACGGAAAGGACAAGATCCCCTTTGCCACAATCTAGAGCTCAATCTCCAGACCAATCTCCACCTGCTGCTCAACAGCTGAATATATCTTCACCCTCTCCTTCTCCAAGGAACGAAAGGGTCAGATCACCATCCGCTCATCCAAAAGAGCAGAGAGCTGACATGCCGCCCCCTCTTGAAACCTCATCCACAAAACAGCTAGAGGAGCAACAAACAGCACCAGACAGATCTATGGCTGACCAACCATTTGTTGATGCTTCAGTTCTCTCCACTGCTCATCCTGATGCTCAACCAGAGGAACCACCTGCCTCCACATCACTCTAGAGCTGGAAAAACAATCTCTGGAGCAATGATCAGACTGCGCGTAGAGCGGGACTTGGATGAACTCTACCCAGAATTGAATGAGAATCCAAGAATCAAAGATGAAGTAATGGAGATTCTTACCTGGAGAGAAGTGAGATGGAAGAATTTCTCAGACTTCATAATTCTGATGGAGCAAATGGGAGCTCCGGATGAGTTTGCAGATTTTGATTTTGATATGAAGAAAGCAGCTGGAGTAAGCTCCCCAGCTGACTTAATATCTGATGAGGCTGTGAAGACTTTGGTTTATAGGAAGTTGGGTAAACCAATGGAAAAAGAGGCTGACACTTCTGCTGAACCGACTGAGAAGGATGTTGAGATGAAGGAGGCATAAATTGCCGATGAAAGTGGTCTCGGTGTCACAGGTCCGGACCAGCCACTGGAGGAAAAGACGATTGAGAAAACTCTTGGAATAATTCCTGAATTTCAAGGTCCAACAGGTCATGCCACTCAAATCATCCCAGCTACTCACATAACCATGGATCAGTTAAGAGAAATTAGATCCTGTTTCAAGGATTTGCTGAAGGAGGAAGTTAAAGGAGTCTTAGCAAACTTTCTGAGCAATACAATCACCAAACAATGTCAAGTGTGTGTTCGAGACATGAAGAAACAGAGGGAGTTTGCCATCTCCCAGATTGAAGAGCTGAAGGATCAGTCCAAAATACTTTGGAAGAATTGGTTGACAGATTCAACAAATCATTCGATGAGAAGATCAACCAAGTGAATCAGATCCAAGTCTCCCTCCTGCTGGCCATGGACAAAATTGATAAGATGGAGGAAAAACTTAACAACTTAATTCTAACCTTCTCCAATGCCATTGAGAGTGCCAAGTCCGAACTGGTGAGCAAGATTTAGGAATAGGCTGTTCAATCTGCAGGATTCACAGTGCAAGACCTCAATCAAGCTATTGCAGTCAACTTTGAGTCTCTGGCTTCCCATGTTGATGCTCTTTTTGATAAAACCAAAAAGGGGGAAGGACAAATTGAGAAACCAGCTGATCTTATTACTACAATAGAAGATCTGATTCAAGTTGTGGAATCACATGAGAAAAGACTTGATAGTCTTAATCTTATGGCTGTTGAAGTAAATGCGAGGCTCGAGAGGTCCAGGCAAAAGGCTGCCATAGGAAAGGCTGGACCTTCAATCACTGCGCCTCTTCCTCAAACTGCTCAGACCCAGTCTAAGAGGGTGACCAGGAGTGCCTTTGCCCAGATTGAAGCTGATAAAGATCTGGCAATCAGATTATCTCAAGAGCAACTGGCTGAGGAAGCACGTCTGAGTGAGGAAGAAAGAAGGGCTAAAAAGTTAGCCGACTCTGAAGGTGTAAGGAAGAAGTATGCAGCCAGAGAGAAGAAGGGTCAAGTTGGCAAGAAGATTATTGAGTCACTGATCCCTTCTAAGGTTGAAGACATAATCATCCAAGATGCGAAGCATTCAGACAAAATGGAAGAATGGCAGAAGATCAAAGAAGAATGGCTTCTGGATGCATATGTTCTGGAGATAGTCACCTCTGAAGAATCTCTATATGAAAAGTTTCTGAACTGGATGGAAAATAAACATCCGGATTTTCTGAAGGGTTTGGAGCATGATGCCAAAGTAATCAACGCAAATATCACACTTCCTCCATATGATGTGATGAACTACAAGAAGAAGGCGGATGGCTCATTTGACAGTATAGTTTTTCAGAGGTTCTATTTTGATTTGATGGGAAAAGCAGGCATAACAGATCCACAAAAGATAAATGATGTCAAGTGGAAGCTCTATCGAATCTTCGATGTTCCACAGAGCCTGCGAGAAATGCCAGAGGGATATATTCCCAATGTATGATGATCAGAAGATAGTCTTGGTAGGATCAGCTGTTCTTTTATTTGCTTAAACTTTTCATGTACTATGTAATGAAAAATCTAATGAATGAAAAGTTTAATTTACTAATCCTAAGACAAACTCTCATTGTCTTCTTATTATCTGGGTTTATTGCTTTATTCTTATCAACTGATGTTGGTATCTCAATGTTTTGGTTTCATCAAAAAGGGGAAAATTGTTGGGAAATTTATAGTTTTGATGAAAGTTCAAAAACAGTTGTGATAGGACCAGTCAGACCTATTAGCTGATCGATGACTTAGAAATCAGAATTAGGACGACCAGTTGATAAATGATGTATAGAGCAACTGATTCAATAGTTAGGTCACATATTGAGGGGGAACTCAATATGTATAGTTTGTCTTGAAGAGAAGATCTGAAGATCTGAAGACATGAAGATCAAATAACAAGACCATAAGACCTCAGAAGACCTACATCAGAAGAAGTGAAGAAAAGTCTGCAAGTTGTGCTAAGACAACCTACATCAGAAGACTCAATCAGGTAGTCTGATCAGTTAGGACTGATCAGATCAGCTCAATCAGGTGACAACCGAAGGTTCACCAAGTCATACAAGTTCATCAGATGAGAAGAATGTCAACCTAAGTTGGTAAATCAAACACTGAATAAGTGTACTTGATAACCAATTAGAGCAAGACACGATGTACGGAGCTGACATTGTAGGACGAAGTGCTTCACAGTCAAACGGCTAGAAAGGACAAGCATACATGCTTTCGGGCATGCCTCCTCTGTGCACGTCGAATCAAGTCTGCAAACCTACCTAAAATAGACCGAAACTCGAATTGCTCTCCAAGAGCTAGTTTGATTTCGTGCCTATATATGGGATAAAACCTTCATAGTAAGGTTATGGAAATAATCTACAAGCTCAAGCAAGCCATATTTCCGCACGAAGAACACAAATTCAAGAATATTTTCTAAGTTTTCATCCCATAGTTCTTAGCATAAAATCTTATCCTTCAGCCTTAGGCTACTCAAATACTAGGATAGATTTCCAGTTGGAACACAACAAATCTTATACCCAAACCAAGTGTTAGGTTAAGTTTGTTTAGCAAGATTTCAGACTAGGGTTTCTAGTTCTGATCTCTGGGATTGGTTGAGTGAGAACTCTTGAAACATCTGTTGTACTGTGTTGGACTAACACATTAATCTAAGTCCAGTTGGTTAGTTGGTGCCCCTGCTGATAGGGAAGAGTGGACGTAGGACAAGTTGTCTGAACCACTATAAAATTCTTGTGTGCCTTGATCTGCTTTACCTGTTTTACACTATCTGCACACACTTGTTTAAATATTACATGCATATTCTAAGTTTGGATCAGATTTGCACCAAGCAACTGATCTGATCAGTTTGGCACTTTGTCATCCGATCTGAAACAGATTACTAAGAACCTGATTTAGTAAACTGGTTTTTCACATGGGTTAAACTTGTCTTCCGCACATCAGCTAAGCTGATAGACACCGAACTGATTTGCTCTCAAACAATCAGTAAGTTGGATATCAGTCCAAACTGATTCACTCACACTCTGATCAGGCAAACTTGCTTATCACACCTGATCCCACGAAAAAGTTTAAGAAGTCTATTCACCCCTCCCCTCTAGACTTCTGCCTCACTAAAACCCATTCGGGACCTACACTCTATTTTTTCAAAATTCTGGGTTGTTTCATATGGGTTTCTTTGTATTTGGATTTTCGGTTTAGGGGGTTTATGTTCGCGATTTTAGGTTTTCTCAATATGTATTCTTGTTATGTTGTCGAATTTAGGGTTTTTCAAATGTTCTTATACGAGTTCAATTATGTTGGTTTTTCAGGTCCGAAAACTGGATTCTATAGCTTAAAAATTCATCATGGTGGAAAAATGTTGCTTGAAGAAAATGGAAATGAGTACAAGTATGTTGGTGGGACTTATGCAGTTTTCGATTATGTGCACATTAAGAAGGCAACAATTGATTACCTTGATGGACTGTGTGAGAGACTAGGCTACAATGGGGATAAGAGGTATTACGGTTTGTGGAGGAAAGGGTCAATTCAGACAGTTGATTGCCAATTTGATATCAATCAGGTGTTTAATGGGCATAACAACCATGAAATTACAATATGGGTTGTGGGTGAGGCTAAAATTACAGATTGTGCCACTGAAGAACACCCTCAAGAGCACCCTGAAGATGCCCACCTTGAAGATGACCATCCTGAAGAAAACCACCCTGAAGATGACCACCTTGAAGAAAACCACCCTGAAGATGAGCACCCTCAAGAAGAGCTCCATGATAATGAGCACCCTCAAGAAGAGCTCCCTGATGATGAGCACCCTGGAGATGAGTGGGTAGGTCTAGGTGATGGGGAGGCAGAACAAGATGGAAGTGGTGATTCAGACAGTAGTGGTGAATATTTTGGTGATTCTGATAGTGTTGCTACATCAGAGGATGGTGGGATAGGAAGTGTGGATAGAAAGTTAGTATTCAGGCCATCTCAGTTGAATGATCCTGATTTTTTTCTGGAGCAGATATTTGCCACAAAGAAATTATTCAAAGATGTAATGAATACTCATGATGTGAAGACAAGGAGATGTCTCAGATTCACAAAGAATGATGTAAGAAGGATATATGCAGGATGCAAAAGTGAGGACTGTGAGTGGCATATAAATGTTTTGAAGATGAAGGACCAAGAAGCTTTTCAGATTAGAGAGATTAACACAACCCACAGTTGTTCTAGGAAGTATCATGTCACCAATGCTAGCTAGCTCAACTTGGTTAGCAAAGAGGTTTGAAAGTGAGTTCAGAACTGATCAAATGAAGAACACTAGGGTGTTCAAGAATTCTGCAATGATGAATTTGGGTTGTTATGTGTTTCCATTTCAAGCATATAGAGCAAAATGGAAAGCTTTGAGGAATATTGAGGGTGATGCCACTGAACAGTATGGGAAACTTTGGGATTGTTGTGGAACATTGTTGGAGAAGAACCCTGGTTCCACTGTAATCCTAAATGTGGACAACAAAGCTAATGGGACCACTGCATTTCAGAGGTTGTGCATCTGTTTGGCAGCATTGATGAGTGGATTTAAGTCAGGTTGTAGACCATGGATTGGTGTGGATGGTTATCACTTGAAATGAGCTACAGGTGGGGTACTGCTTAGTGTTGTAGGTATGGATCCCAACAATGATCCATACCCATTGGCCTATGCAATTGTAGGAAGTGAGCCTATGCAATTGTAGGAAGTGAGACTAAAGAAGCTTGGGAGTGGTTTCTGGAATTGGTGAAGGAAGATTTGATGTTTGGAAATGAGGATAGGTTTATATTCATGTCAGACAAGCAGAAGGGGTTATTACCAGCATTTGAGAAGGTCTTTCCAACAGTTCAAAACAGATTCTGTGTTAGGCACCTTCATGGCAATCTTAAGAGGGCTGAATTTAGAGGTGATGACTTCAAGAAATTGCTCTGGGGTGCAGCAATGGCTAGTACAGTGCCATCATTTGACAGGGCAATGAGGAGAATTGGTGAGAAAGATCCTAGGTGTCTTGAGTGGTTGTGTGAGAAGCCTTTTCAACAGTGGTCAAGAGCACATTTTGATACTTTTTCAAAGTGTGATACCCTGGTCAACAACATGTGTGAGCAGTTCAACTCTTGCATACTAGATGCAAGATCTAGACCAATCTTGACATTGTTAGAGTGGATAAGAGAGTGGATAATGACAAGGCTGCAGACAAAGAGGGACCACATGAGCCATTCAATGCAGCCAACTACATTGGAGGTGGACCATCAGCAAGAGCACCAGGTGTCAATATTAGGGCACAATCACCAATGTCATTCAATCCATACTCATTTGTTGGTGCTCCAGTGAACCAGAGTTGGTGCTCCAGTGAATACAGTGGATGGCATGAGGGTGACCACAAGAGGAGGTAAGAAGTTTGTGTCTATGTCTAGCCTGACTGGTACTGCTTATTTGAAAACTAAGAAGAAGAAAAAGTAGATATGGGAAGTAGTGGGAAGTAGATACGAGGGGAAGTAGGGGTCTGAATGTTTTTTGTTGATATCTTTTGCAACCATACAGTTGAATGCCTCTGTAATTGTGCTTCTGTCTTTTTGCTCACAAAAGAGTTGTAATTATGAACAAACTCACTCAGTAGGCCTGCTTTATGGTTTTTGCTTTTGAAATAGGTCAGATGGTTGCATATGGTTGTATATTTTGTGAATTTGATCAGATGATACTGTGATTTTTGCTAATCTAATGGGTATGGATATGAAATGTTGCTGATGATAATGTGTTGATGATACTGCTTATGTTGTATGTTGTATGTTATGTATTGTCTAATGTAGGGAAAGTTGGTTTCATTGATAATATAGGGAAACTTGGTACATAATATGACTACTTAGTTTAGCCACTTAAAGATGAGTGAAAGAATAAACACTAGTACAATAGCAAGTAGATCTTGCATTTTCTTTGTCAATTTCTTCATCTCTTCAGCGATGTTCTTCATTTCTTGAGCCATGTTGTTCATTTCTTGAGCCATATCCTTCATTTCTTCAGTTTTACTTGTAACTTCATCAACTCCTCCATCATCAGCCCATTTAAAAAAGCCACAGCCACCACCTTGACTCAAAGAGTCTGGACAATTATGAAATAGCTTTCTTTTGCTTTTAGGTTGTTATGAAACTTAGGTACAAGCAGCTTTCCACAATGACATACGAGATATTGTCGGGATCGAATCGAAGAAGATGTTGACATTTATTTGTGATTTTCAGTGTGATTTTTTGTGTTTTTTGTGTTGGAATGAATGGTATAAGTGATATTTGGTGTATATAATGAGTTGGTTGCTTTTTTTCCCTCCATAACATTTCCCTCCATTTTCCAAGTTTCCCTCCTTTTTTTTTCGAATTTTCCCACCAATATTTAGGACTTATTCTGAATAAGTTTGGGACCAGTTGTGTCAAATTTTTTATAAATATTTTAGGGACAAAAGTGTCGAAAATACTAACGGTCGTCTTGACGGTAGTACCATTTTTGCCCAAAAACAATTCTTTGGGACCACATTTACAAAGGTTGTAGAATTTCGAAACAGGTGTGTGTTTGGTGGGACCAAAAATGCAATTCCCTCTAAGAAAAAGAAATGAAGTATATAATATGTAAGCAGCCATCCCACACCAATATCCGTTGTTTCTAAGGCTTTAGAAGTTGCAAATTTGCAATGTCCTAAAAGAGAAGTTGTCAGTAGCAAAACATAAAACACCTGGTGTAGATATGTTTCCCATGCAAAACTTTCTAATTCGACCGACTCACAGCCACCGGCAGAATTGCAGGACAACGGCCACCAATTTCTGCTCGCCGGAGTTCTATTCTTCATCACCGCCGCGATTTCCAGCGCCGGCGGCCTGTTCATCCCCATTCTAACAGTCGTAGCCGGGTTCGACCTGAAGACAATGTCCACCTACTCGGCGTTCATGGTCACCGGCGGCTCAATCGCGAATGTAGGCTCCCAATTACGGGCGAAACGGTCGCTAATCGATTATGACGTAGCGCTGTTGTTGGAGCCCTGCATGTTGTTGGGGGTCAACTTAAGCGTGCTCTGTAATTTGATGTTTCCTGAATGGTTAATTACGGTGATTTTTGCGGTTTTTCTCGCGTTTTGCACCTTTAAAACTTGCAAATCAGGGGTTTCGTTTTGGAAATTGGAATCAGAAGAAGTGGGAAATAGGTGCGGAAATGAGGAGGCTGGTGAAAGTACTATAATGCCCCTGGTGGGTACTGTTGAGATATAATAGGCGAAATTGGGGGTTCCGCTGTTGAAGCTTGGGATGCTGGTTGTTATCTGGTTTGCGTTCTTTGTTTTGTATCTTCTTCGAGGAAATCGCTACGGTCATGTAAGTAATTTTGACTAAATAATTTCTTCTTATTTTAATGGCTTAATTGTAAAAAAAATCAATACATTTTCAAAATTTACCATTTAATCTCAACTTTTAAATTTTAGTAAATAAAACTTTTATTTTAAAACTTTTTGCAAATCGAGCTCAAGGTAAAAAAATATGCTGAATAACTTTGCTAATTTAGCTTAAAAAACTCAGAAAAGAAAAAAAAAAAAAAAAAAAAAAACTTTCAACATATACACCATTAAATCAGCAGAACTAATAAAAAATCAACAAAATTGGCAAGTGTTCAACATATATTCTGCCCATGAGCTCAATAAACAAAAGATTATCAAGGTGGAATTTTATCTAACATAAATCAAAAGTTGAGATTAGATTGCATTTTCGAAATGTGGTCATTTTTCTAATTTAATGTTTATTTTCGTTGTTATATTAAATGTTATCATAGTTCATTCTGGTCTCTTGATATTGAAAGGTTTCGATGTGGATTTCGATTTTGATCATCGATATGCAGTTTCATAAAAGAAAAAAAAAAGATTTATTATTTTATTTATTTATCCTCTCAAAATTAAGATGTTGAAGTATGTTGTAACCTAGATTATTCGTCCAGGAAAATAAATAATGAATGTAAAATGATTATTAATAAATACGTAAGAACTCGAGAATTTGGATTGTACTTATGTTTTTTTATGCTAAAAATGATAAAGGTGTCCATACCGTGAGAACAAAAGACGTGTCAATATCCAACAAGCCATTCACGAGTCGGAGATTCGAAAGTACGACTGGAAAACTCGATTTTCAACCGTCTTGGGAAGGACGTTCCAAATGTAGCTTGACCATGCGACTCAATCGAGAGCTCTAAGACGGCGAGGCGGGAAAGAAGGGGAAAACCACAATCATGCCCAGACAAGCAAAGGACTAAGGGTGTATGCGCATGTCCGAATTGGTTCGTAGGCCCCCATCTAGCCTCTAGAGCCAAACAACGATCGATGGTCATAAAAAATGATCAAAAGCCTGTAGGACAAGGTCGACAATCCAAGTGGCTGCACCGTGTCAGCCACCTTACTGAGCCTCTATCACTAGCGGTGATGATCGCCCCATTACAACTAAAGATCAACTTTGTATCATTCGCTCAGTATAACGACGAGATGGATTCCATGGTCCATATTGGGAAATATTCATCATACATGATTTCCATGGGGCCCACGAATGTCACTCAGTGCCGACATGTTCCGCTTATACTAGGCGATCAGGTATATCGGTGGTTCACATCGCTCATTCCAACTTCGGTGGAATCTTTCCACCAACTGGCCAAACTCTCCCTGGGTCATTTTTCAATGACGGCACCTCGCCCGACAATCAAACAAAGTCTAGTCAATGTTAGGCATGGCGCCGACGAAACCGACAGGGTTTATCTCGAGTGAGTAGATAAGCTCATTCTTGAAGGAGAAAATCTTGGCGACTAGGCAAAGATCTTGGGGGCAGTCGGAGGCCTCAAGGTCAACAAAACTTTGGAAATTGATGAATCACTACTAGAAAAATTAGTTTTAATGACGCGCAAAAGTGTCACTAAAAGTAGTGTTTGGATGTTTTTTGCTATAGTGACGCTTAGGAAAACGACACCTGATTTGGTGTTTCAATAGCATGTTATCGTGATATTCGGAAAGTGTCACTAGAGATGTCGATTATGATGCTTTTATGCATCACATCAGCATTCTTTAGTAACACTATCTAGTGATGCTAACTGGCATCACGACACTGTGCTATAGTGACGCTTTTTAACTAACTTAATCACCTATTTAGTGACACTTACATGTGTTACTAGATAATAGTCTTGTGACACTATCATGTGTAACGTTCACTTTTTGTGACCATCTGCCGCATCGCATAAAGTTATATACATTTAATGTAACTATTTCATTTAGTGACGGCTTGTGAGTAAATGATTATCTTGTAATACGATCTTATGTAACGATATCTCTCTCGCTCTTTTTTTTTCCTTATTTTACATATAACAATAATTTGAAAATTCAATTTAAACCAACCAATTATCAAGTAATTCTTAATACATGAAAGTTCAAATGCATAATATATCTATATATAAATCCAACTATACATAACGGTTATACGTCCAAAAGATGTCCAATACAATGTCAATAATACAATAAACTAAGTTAAAATACCAAGAAACTTTGTTGTCATTTAATAAGCCAGATAAGGCCACATCATCTACCTGCAGTGCAATCTCTGCATTTTTTAGAAATCTACTTCTCTCAAAAGTTATTTGCATCTGTTGTTATTCTTGAGCTTTTCACAACACTGTCGGCAAACACACAGAGCTAAAGATTCAGAGAATAGAAATTTAAGTAAGAGTTGCTCAAAGAAGCATACAAGTGCTTTGATTGTGTCAGATACTATGTTACCCATATGAACTTCAAATGAAACAACTATACCAGTTGCACCTTCTGTAGCACCATATACAACCTTAACATGAATTCCCAATTCAAAGTACTTGCATAACGCTTTTATCACACACAAAATATTTCTGAAAAAAGGTCAATATAATTAGTTTTTTAAACAACGTGATTTCCGCTCAAAACTATACATGATGTATTGAAGATTAAGATATATTCCATTTTACTCACAGGAAATGCTATTTTATTTTATGTACGTTGCAATGGATAAGTTAACTTTAAAATGTTTATTAATTAAAATACGGGATCTTACAAATGCATTTCTTTAATATTTTTTCCTGATCCAACATGTCAAAATGCTAAATATGCAAGGAAAATCTATGAGTCATTATATAAACGCATCAATCAATCAATGTTCATGGTTTTAAGAAAAAGTGAGAAAATAATGCATATGGAATTTTTTATCTCTTTTTAAACTTATTCAATCGGTAAATTTCTAGCGCGGAATGTCAGAGGTTTGATGTGCAATTACAGTGTTCTTTTCTCCCCCTCTATTGGCAGTCATATTTAGTGTTGTATTTCTGCATCCGTTAATACTTGATTTACTTTAATAGTGTTTGACTTGTTTTTAAGGTAATACACAGGTTGTGTACATGATCTAGCTTAGTTTTTTGTATTATTAATATGTAGAAACTCTGTTTATCTCTTTTCTTTAGGAACTCTGTATAGTATATATCTTCTAAATTGGGACAGAGGGAATATCTCCTTAAGGCCCAAATCCATAGTTTCATGCATGAGGTTTGTTTTGGGCTATTGGAATAAGAGTGAATCTAGCTTTTATATTGTAGGATGGAAGAGAGGAATAGAAGAAAAAAAGACACACCTGATTAACACTATACAGCATGTCCCTCCTGGATCTGAACACTCCACTATGTAACTCATACATAGTGGTTAGGAAACATTTTTATAATATAAAGTATAACTAGAAAAGTTCGCGAATAATTTATTTATGTGTGTGTGCGATGAAAACTACTGTTGAGATTTGATCAGTTATACAACATTTAACTCATGTTGTCTATTCTAAAATAAATATAAGGTTTACTACCCTAATGGAAGTGAAGTCTTGTTTGAGTGTGTTCTATTAAGTTGAAATTTGAGTTATATTCTCTTTTAAAGAGTCAGGATCCCATAATTATGGACCGTATGAGGTAAATTAGATTTGTCTAATTATTCTGCTTGTTTCTATAACAACATTCGATTCGATGGCTCGTATTTTGCAATTTCCGACCATGAAGGATATACGTCATCAGTTATATAATAAGCTCTATTATTTTCCCGACCATTAACGACATAACTAATCTTTGGAGCTCGACCTTCCAAGACATCTGTAAAAAATTTAGATTGTGGAGTACATTAATATCATTCCACAACTTAAAGTTCCAAAGAAAGCATGTCATATTCACAAGTCATATATGATGCAACAACTTCTAAAATGATTTTTGGTTTTTCACTTCTCTCTGCATATTGCGCAGGCCACGCAGTAGGACAATTTTTCCATTCCAAATGCATACAATCAATACTGCCTATCATACTTGAATATCCACGTTGTTCGCAGACATATAGTCACTACAAAAAAATCATGTTTAGTGAAAAATGAATATTTGTCACTAAAAACATACATATAGTGATAATAATTGGTTATGTTACAGAATAACATAATTAGTGATAGTTTTTTGTATTGCCAATAATTAGTCGATTATTTGTCACTAAAAACACACATATAGTGACAATAATTGATTATGTTACAAAATAAAATAACTAGTTACAATTTTGCATATTGTCAATATTTTATTGAATATTTGTCACTAAAAATACACATATAGTAATAACAATTGGTTATGTTACAGAATAACATAAATAGTGATAATTTTTAATATTGTCAATATTTAATCGAATTTTGTCACAAAATATATATATATATAGTGACACTAATTGGTTATGTAACATGTTACAGAATAACATAACTAGTGACAATTTTTTTATGTTTTCAGTATTTAATCGAATATTTATCACTAAAAACATACATATAGTGACAAGAATTAGTTATGTTACAGAATAACACAACTAGTGAAAATTTTCTACATTATCAATATTTAATAGAATATTTATCACTAAAAACCGCCATATAGTGACAACAATTGTTATGTTACAGAATAACATAAAAGTGACAATTTTTTATATTGTCAATATTCAGTCAAATATTTGCCACTAAAAACACATGTATAGTGACAATAATTTGTTATGTTACATAATAACTTAACTAGTGTCGCTTTTGTATATTGTCACTATTTAACTAAAAATTTGTCACTAAAAACACATATAGAGTGATAATAATTTATTATGTTACAAAATTTCATAAGTTGTGATAATTAGCGACAACTTATTATGTTTTCAATATTTAATTCAACATTCGTTACTAAAAACACACATATAGTGACAATTATTCATTATGTTACAAAATACCATAAGTTGTGAAACTAACGATTAACTTTCCACGTCGTCAATATTTTATTAAATATTTATCATTACAAAAAGAAAATATAGTGAAAATTATTCATGGTTTTTATAAAAAATTTCCCCTCATTTCAAGTTTGAGATTTATTCCTTTAAAATTTTTTTAGATTTATTTATTGTTATTGATTTTATTTAATTCATTATTGTTGATGTTGCACGGATGTTGTTCTATACGTTGAACAACATTCTGCACAACATCTTAAATTTTCCCTTTCTCCTAGCACTGACTCCGGTTTATTAGATGTGTTTTTCTATGTTTCCTACATTGCAGGTTAAAGACAATTTCGGATATTGTCAAGCGGTTGCACTGATGGAGTAAGAATAGAAAGATCATGGGTGGTTACACCAAGATCATGGAGATAGTGGAGGAGATATTCAAGGTTGTCCACACCAAGTGGATAGGACAATGCAGTTGTCCGAAAGTCTATAAATAGACTGCATTGGTCGTACATTCAAGTTTGAGTTAAAGTGAAATCTCATTTGCTCAACTCCAAACTTAAGAGAGTAGCAACCGAGACACAACCGTGAGTGGGGTGTGAGGGTCGATGCTATGCCTATTTGTATTGGTCGAGTGTATCTCAACATTTCCCATCAGTATTGTGTTTGTCTTATTAGATCAAGTTTTAGGTTGAATAAGATCACTAGTTACTTGATTGAATAGATTGATTTTTTGTGTGTGGTTTTTCACTACACCTTTTAGGATCTTGTAAGAGATTAGTGTGTATCTCACTACTTGTTATAGTGATATTTTTAACCATGAGGTTCATATAGTCTTATTATAGACTATACACAATTTTGGAAATCCTTTGCACTGCTTTTTTATACTTCCGCTGTCATATGTTGTTTATATGTTTCACAACATTTTTAACAACACTCTGAAAATACACACACACACACACTTTCAGTTGGCGCCAGAGCCATAAACTTGATACACTAAGTTAAAGGTCCTGTGTTTAAAGTGTGTTTTTGTAATGGATTATCCACTCACCCCTTCTTTAAAACCTCCAATTTTAGATGGATCAAATTACCCATACTGGAAACCTAAAATGCGCATGTACATTAAGTCTATAGATGAGAGAGCATGGCGTAGTGTGTTGTCTGGTTGGAATCCACCAAAGACGGTTGGTGATAATGATGGTGATTCACAAGTCAAAAGGGAGATTGATTGGTCCAATGATGAATGCACATCGGCCAATTTCAATTCTAAAGCCCTTAATGCAATTTTTACTGTTACTGATGTTTCTATGTTTAAACTGATATCTAACTGTATATCTTCTAAGGATGCATGGGATATATTGCAAGAACATTTTGAAGGATCAGAAAGTGTTCGAAGAACTAGACTCAGAATGTTGGGAACCAAGTTTGAAAACTTGAAGATGAAATATGATGAGAACATTTCATCATACAATGAAAGGATAAGTGAGATTGCTAATGAGTCACACTCACTTGGTGATCCAATTTCCAACACTCGGTTAGTTAATAAAATACTTAGAACAGTTACTAAATGATTTGATGCAAAAATATGTGCAATAGAAGAGGCTAAGAACACTGATTTATTGAGTCAAAATGAGTTGATTAGTATTTTGAAAACTTATGAGATTAACTCAAATATGTTAGATGATGATAAACATGAGAAAGATAAAGACAAGAAAGTACTTGCTTTTAGAGGTGAAACTTCTGATAATGTTGGTAAACATCCTTATGTTACTGAAGTTGATTCTGATGATGATGTTTCTGATTTATGTGATGAAAATGTTTCTGAACAATTTGCTCTTATCACTAAGCAATTCAAATCTTTTTTAAAAGGAAAGTTCAGAAGACCAAATGGTCAATTTCAATCATAGGATAAGTTTAACCAAAATTCTTCTCCCTCTGATAAAAAAACTTGTTCCAAGTCAGTCTTCCAATTTCAATCAACCTAGACAATTGAATAAGGATAACAAGTTCAAATATGATCCTGAGTACAGAAAAAGGTTAAATGTGATGCATGTTCTGGATATGGTCATTATGCTAATGAATGTGCTAATACTATGCTTAGGAAGAAAATGAACTTTAATGCTACCTTAAGTGATGATTCTGATGATGAAACTGATTCTGGTAAATGTGAGCTAAGTGTTATGTCTGCTAGAATAGTTTATGATGATACATTTGATGATGATCTCGATGATGATTGGTCTGAAGCAGATTCAGATGTTATTACAACATCTGAAACAACATTCAATCAATATAACTCTGAGATTAACTGCTTTGCTGGAACTATTCTGAATGTTGAAACATCAAAATTTGCTGATTGTGACTCTGCATATCTGAAGTTTAAAACTGATTTAGAAACTCAAAAACAGGTGTTGATTTCCTTATCTTTAGAAAATTCAGATTTAAAAGAAAATCTTTTGAAGCTTGAAGTTCTTTTAACTAGAAAAGATGTGGAAATTTCTTCTTTAAAAAATGAACTCAAGTGCACTACTCTTAGTTTTAAAAAGTTTTCTGCAAGAACTACTGAATTGAATGAGGCATTGATGATTGGTAGATCTGATAATGCTGGACTTGGCTTTGTGAAAACTTCTGAAAATACTCCTTTATCCTGTGAACCTATTTCTTTTGTAAAAGCTGGAACTTCTTTGCCTAAATCCTTGAAAGGTAAACAAAAGAAATCTGATGGTTTATTTAAAGAGTATGTATGTTTCTATTGTGTTGGAGTAGGTTATATTCGTCCATATTGTTCTAAGTTAAGAAGAGACTTAAAAAGTCGGAATAGTTTTGTAAAATTGAACATCTTAACAACACTGTTGATCCAAAGAACATGTCATGTAATGTTGTGTATACATCTTTGAAAGCATGTGTTCCTGAATCTTGGTATTTTGATAGTGGTTGTTCTAGACACATGACTGGTCAAATTAACTATTTGTCTAACTATACATCTTGTGATGGAGGTCATGCTACATATGGTGGTGGTTTAAAAGGTAAAGTTGTTGAAAAAGGAATATTGAATGTTCCTGGTTTTCCAAAGTTGACAAATGTGTTACATGTAAACGGTTTACTTGCTAATCTGATTAGTATTAGTTAGTTATGTGATGATGGTTTACATGTAAAGTTTGACAAGAATTAATGCTATGTGTTTGATAAAAATGATGATGGCTTAATGACTGGCAAAAGATCTGCTGATAATTGCTATTTGATTGGTTCAAATCATGCTTGTAAAAGTGCTAAAGCAGATGATATTTTTTTATGGCATCAAAAACTTGGTCATGCTAATTACAGAAGTATTCAGAAATTGCATAGACTAGGTGTTGTTGTGGGTTTACCAGATCTTAACTTTGAAAAAGGAAAAATCTATGGACCATGTCAGAAAGGTAAGCAAGTAAGAACAACACATCAAATGTTGTCAGCATGTACAACAAACAGGTGTTGTGAATTGATTCATATGGATCTAATGGGTCCTATGGAAACTGAAAGTTTAGGTGGTAAAAGGTATTCCTATGTTCTTGTAGATGATTTTTCTAGATATACTTGGGTTATTTTTCTAAAAGAAAAATCAGATACATTTTCTGAGTTCAATTTTTTTTACAAAAGGTTAAAATTGTTTTATGTTTAAAGATCAGTAGGATAAGGTCTAATCATGGAAGAGAATTTGAAAATAGTTTGCAACTAATTTTTGTGAAAAGAAAGGTATTTTGCAAGAGTTTTCTTCACCTAAAACTCCTCAACAAAAAGGAATTGCTGAAAGAAATAATAGAACTTTGCAAGAAATGACAAGAGTTATGCTAACCTCAAAAGTCTTTCTTAGAAATTCTGGGTTGAAGCTTTGAATACTGCTTGTCACATTGTGAATAGAGTCTATATTCGTTCTGGTAGTAATTGTACTCCCTATAAGATTCTGAATAACAAGAAACCAAATTTGAAATACTTTCATGTGTTTGGTTGTGTTTGTTACATTTTGAATGATAGAGATCAGTTGCACAAGTTTGATTCTAAGAGTGATAAAGGATTTTTCTTAGGATATTCTAAGAATAGCAAGGTATATAGAATCTATAACTTGAGAACTGATACAATGCAAGAATCTGTAAATGTGGTATTTGATGAACTTACAAGTCTTGCAGGTAAAAGTGTTGAAGATAATGTATCAGATTTGATAGAAGTATCCAAAAATACTGATGACACTGAAGATAGTAAAAATATTGATCAGAATCAGAATGTTCCTTCAACATCTGATACAACATTACCTAAAAGTTCAAATACTGAAAATCTGTCACAAGATTCACAGTATCCAAAACATTTGGTTCCCTCAACAAAGATAATGAAAAGTCATCCATCAGATCAGATCATTGGAGAAGCTACTAGAAGAAGAATGGGTATTCATATCAATAACCTTGTAAGATCAGTTTGCATGTCATCCATATGCAATCAGATAACTTTTGAGTGTTATCATTCTGAAATTGAGCCTAAAAATGTGAAAGAAGCTCTTGATGATGAAAATTGGATAAATGTTATGCATGAAGAGCTTAATCAGTTTGAAAGAAATGATGTTTGGACACTTGTACCTAGACCTAATTCTGATATTATTGTCATAGGAACAAAGTGGATTTTTAAGAATAAAACTGATGAATCTGGTAATGTTGAGAAATAAGGCTAGATTGGTTGCTCAAGGTTATACTCAGATTGAAGGAATAAACTTTGATGAAACATTTGCTCATGTTGCTAGAATTGAATCTAGATTACTTCTTGTATTGCATGTTTCATTAACATTAACTTGCATCAAATGAATGTTAAAGCTGCTTTCTTAAATGGTATTCTGGATGATGAAGCTTATGTTGAACAACCCAAAGGTTTTGAAAATCTGGAATTTCCTAATCATGTTTACAAGTTAAAGAAATCTTTGTATGGTCTAAAACAAGCACCTAGAGCTTGGTATGGTAGACTTACTGATTTCTTACTTGAGTTTGGATTTTTGAGAGGTGAAGCTGATAGAACCTTGTTCATTAAAAATTATGAGAATGATATCATGGTTGCTCAAATATATGTTGATGATATTGTATTTGGTTCAACTTGTAATGATATGCTTGAGAGTTTTGTTAAAGAAATGACCTGTACCTTTGAAATGTCCATGGTTGGAGAACTGAATTTCTTTTTATGTCTTCAAATCAAACAAATGAAAGGTGGTATTTTCTTTTCTCAAAACAAATATGCTAAGAATTTGGTGAAAATATTTGGTCTTGAAACTGCTAAAATTATGAAAACCCCTATGGGTTCAACTCAAAAGTTGAGTAAAGACTTGATTGGAAAAGATGTTGATCCTACTTTTTATAGATCAATGATTGGAAGTCTTTTGTACTTAACTTCTAGTAGGCCTGATATTATGTATAGTGTCTGTCTTTGTGCTAGATATCAAGTTAATCCTAAGGAATCACATCTTAATTCTGTGAAAAGAATTATAAGATATGTAGCTGGAACATGTGATCTAGGTATTTGGTACTCAAAGGATACTTATTGCTCTTTAGTTGGCTATAGTGATGCAGATTGAGCAGGTGATTGTGATGACATAAAAAGTACTGGTGGAGGATGTTTCTACATGGGAAATAACATTATCTCCTGGCATAGTAAGAAACAGAATTGTGTTTCACAATCTACAACTGAGTCTGAATATGTTGCTGCTGGAAGTTGCTGCACTCAACTGCTATGGCTTAAAAAGATGTTTGATGATTATGGGTTGGAAATTGGTATTTTGATTGTTTATTGTGATAATACTAGTGCTATCAATATTTCCAAGAATCTTGTGCAACATTCTTTGACTAAGCATATAAGTATAAGACATCACTTTATAAGAGATCTTGTAGAGAAAGAAGTTGTGAAGTTAGAGTACATTTCTACTGAAAAACAACTTGCTGATATTTTCACAAAAGCCCTTGATAATGAGAGGTTTTCTTCACTTAGAAAATCTCTTGGTCTTTGCTATATCTGAAAATAAACACTAGATGTTGTGACAAATATTTCCAACATTTGAAGCAACATTGTGGTTCTGATAATGAGTTTGTCTGCTGATTTGCTTATGTTTGAACTTTAAATGATAGTGTTATGATCTTATTGTTGAATCATGGTTTAGATACAGAGTCCTGGACATATATCTCTTAAATGCATTGAAAAATAAAGTACAACTTAGATGTGTAATCACTGAGTAACTATGAGACACGGAGCTCGCTACTACGATGTTCTCTTTTCAAAAGGAGATTAAATATACATCCATGTTTGTTCACAATCCATTGAGTAACTATGGGGCACGGAGCTCGCGACTACGATGTTCTTTTTTAAAAAATGGATCAATGTGAACATGTGTTTAAAAGAAAATTCAAAATATGCAACACTTTGATGATGAATTTCATGCAAAATTGAGTGTTGAGATATATGTGTGCCGACATTTTGTGAAACCTTAAGTGATTCGAACTTTATCTATCATACATGATTCAATTATTGTTCTGGATAAGTTGATTTTGCGGTTTAAACAAGTTATTTGAACTGATATGAGTTTATTTAATTTTGGATATGGTCTCTGTTTTTCAAAAATGTTTATGGCGGTCTCTTACACATTCACACGATCACTAAACTTATTTTTTAGTGGGTGGTTACCTTTGGTTCCCACTCCTAATCGGTTTCTTGATGGTTTTGTGTAATAACCTGCACTTTCTTCTCTACTTAAGTTCGTTTTATCTGTGATGTTCATTACTGAAAGCTGAAAACTTTTTGTGCTGCACATAGGACTCGAGGTTTGTTGATTTTACTAATGTTATTACTTTATTTCGGTCTCATATCATTCTTTTTCCCTCCTATTTTTCATATAACATTATTTGAATTGCCTTTGCTTTAATCTGATTGGACAGAAAAGGTGGGATGACTGATAAACCAAACCCTTCGGGCTTCCCTGATCATTTACTCAAACACGCGAGCCCTCCATCCGCAGAAAACCCTCCTTTTACTCCTTCCTCTCCAGAAAATTCGAACCCTTTGAATCTTCTTACTGAAATGGCCGTTCAAAACCCAGAGTATGATTCCACTAATGTTGGTGGATCATCGTCTTCATCTGTACCATAACCCATTCCATACGAATTTCCTGAAGATACTCCTCAATCTCTGATTCGACAGATCATCGAACAGATGCTCGAGAAAAACCCTCCTGTTCTTCATGATGTTTTTGTTGGCAAGAGACAAGTCAACATTAACGACTTTAATGATCTTTCTGCTAAACCCTTAGCCACAGAAATACCTGATGAACCTTCTCCAAAACCTGCTGAAGGAACCATTCTGCCATATCCAAGCTTGATATGTCAACTCTTGGATAGACTGGAGTTTGAGAGACCTAGAGGTGAGAGGATCAGTGGTTATATGCCAAGTTTTGGTATCTCACATGTACTGAGGTCTGAAAACCGTACTGTTGATCTACCCTTGGAAGATCCTGCACCGCAAGCCGAAAATGTTGCCCATCCTGTTGGCAACATTCCTTATATAGTAACCAAAAGAGATGGTACACCCTCTGTCACATTTACTAATTCTTTCATTTCTGATCAAATTCAATCCATCCAGCACAGCATAGATGCTCTTCTTAAACAACAAACCTTCTGGAGAAGCCTGCTTTCTACTCCAACAGGGGGAGGATCACCTGATGATAGTCTTGAAGATGGTGGTGATGACGGAGCTGGTCCATCTGGCCATGCAGGTGAAAAGGATGATGCACCAGATGCTGGTGATAATGCTGCTGAGGATGATGATGGTGCTGCTGCACAAGATGATCAAAATGATGCTGAAGACAGAGAAGTTGAGGATGTTGTACAAGATGTTGTGAATGAGGTTGTGGAGGATGCAGTGAATGATGTACTCAATGATGATGCTGCTGCTGAACAAGTTGTTCCTGACCCTGCACCAATTGATCCTACAACTGATGATAGCACTGATGAAGATCTGAGAAAGACTCCAGACAGGGAGAACATGTCTCCTGAGAGTATTGCCTTGCTTGATGAGATGTATGGTCATGACAATTGGTGAACAGATTCAACACAGGGGGAGTTTTTGATGTATGGGGGAGTATTTGCATATTATGGAGATGCGGTCATTCAAATGTCCCAGTCATTCCCCATACTTCACTATAAAAATTCATTTATGTATTGCAATCTTTTATTTATTTATCTTTACTTTATGAACTCTGTTAATGGACAATTAATTGATAGGTTTATGTTTCTGTTGATATCATTACTAGAAAAATTGGTTTTAGTGACTCGCAAAAGCGTCACTAAAATTAGTCTATAGTTACGCTTTTACCTTTAGTGACATTTTTGTCAAGCGTCACATGATTTGGCGTTTCAAAAACCTATTGTCGTGATGCCTGAAAGCATCACTACAAATTTCTATTGTGACGCCTGTATGCGTCATATTAGAGCTCTTTAGTAACGCTATTTAGCGTCACCACAATGTGCTTTAGTGATGCTTTCTTGCGTCACGTGAAAACTTATAACTACCTTAACAACCGCGTATAATGACGCTTAAATGTGTCACAAACTATTTGTCTTGTGATGCTACTATCTGTCATGATAAGCTTTTTTTGTGACGTTTTTTTGCGTCACTAGGTTATATATAACTAACTTGATTACCTCGTTTAGTGACGCTTAAATGTGTCACAAACTCATTGTTTTGTGACACCAGTATGTGTGACGAAAAACATTTTTTTGTGACATTTTTTTGCGTTACTAAGTTATATAAAACTAGCTTGATTACCTTATTTAGTGACATTTTTTATGTCACGTAATATTAATTACAATATACGTATAAGTGAACTTATACATATATGCATATCTCTGTACCTGCTCAAACGTATATAATAATATAATAATTCAAATCATTTGTACGTATACATAAACATCATAATAATAAAATATTGTCATTAACTTGTAAACATGAAACAATCAAATATATATATCAAGAAAATATATTGTCATTCAAATGTGACATCTAAAAAGTAACATCAATAAAATGTAATATCAAACAATCAAGACCAATCCAAACAAATGTACCAAAACTTTTAGTTAAATAATAAATTTCACCTAAATTACGTGTGACAAAATACATTTTGCTGCACTCTCCTTATCTTGCATGATTGCATCTTCCAGTTGAACCTTTAATAACGAATGAAAGTGAAATAATTAATACTTGAACTTGAAAGGAACTAAATTGAAACAAATGAAAGATTATCATTAGAAACTTACCAGATGTCCTGTAGCTTGTCCAATATTTTTGACACCTCCAACTTTCGAATTAATAGTTCCTCATATTTAATTGCCACAATAACTTTCACCTCACACCATTCAGGTCCTAATAATTCTCCATTTCCTAAGAGCTTAGCTAGATCTAAACTACCAATTAATGGTGCCTTTCGCAACATGGACTGGAGCAGAAATACCATTTAACAGAACTTTTGCTCCCACCTGTTGAAACAAATATTATTATTCTAAACCCAGGTGCAAGATTCAAGAAATGGGGAAAACATGGAATTATAAAACATATTTTCCACAACAAGAAACAACATAACCCTACATCTTGCCAACGGTGTATAAACAAGAAACCAAAATCAAGAAACTATCAAACATAATCCAACATAGTTGAAACAGTAAATTTCTGCATTTTGGAAGATGGGTAGAATTAATTACACCTATATGTATTCATATTCAACATAATCAGTATGAATTGATACCATATTCCGATTTAGAGAAAAAACTAAAAATATAAATTGTGCTTACTTTGATTAATGAGAAATTACAAGTATATATACAAAAGTTCCCAGCTAATCTCACCTAACTCAACTAGTTGGAACCGTCTACTAATTCTGTTATGTTTAACAGAACAATAATTTCAGCGACTAACAAAGTTTTCTAACTAATTGATTACCACAAACTCATATAGTGAGATAAAGGCGTAGTTTTATGTTGTGTAAAACAAAGAAATGACTTATTTCATAGCTTCCTATACAAAGGCAACAGTACACCACCTTAGAGTAATATTAGATCCATTATGAAGCAAATGCACCAGGGACTTCTTTTCTACAAAGACTTTTTCCAAAAATGTAGATAATTTGTATAACAAAAAAAATAATGGCCAAAGATTTATAGATGAAACAATGAAACAATAAATAAATGCATTCTTGGAAATCTGCAACTCCATACTCGAGACCACACTGGAATCTGGCCAAATGGGAATATATCGACAAACCAACAAAGTTTTGGGCTGGCCTTTATGATTACGTTAAATTATGTATTGGCTATATATATAAGACGTAAATTTTTAGGGGATTAATCAATAAAACTTTAAAACAAAGTCAATGCTTGTGCAAACTAAAAGCCAAAGGTAACACTCACCACTTTTTGATCCCTGCTTTGCTTGAATTTTTAGAGACACCAAGCACCTGTGCATAAAGAAGTGGTCAATGAGTATACTCACGTACAGAAACCAAGATGAAAGAAGGGAAAAACTTTGGGACAAAACATAATATATTTACTTTCATTATTGTTCTTTTATCTACTGGAGCATATCACATACCTTCTTTTCTATTAATTTATTACCTAGACGAGATATATGGCTATGCTATTTATTATTTAATATTTCTTTCTAAATAGTTCCAATTAATAATCATTCATTAATTTTGGTCTTGACTGATTGAGAAATTTATGATGTTGAAAACAATTAAAGTGATATAAGGGGCTAAGTGATACATATCTGAATTGTTTATGACTTAATGGTACCAAACTACTAGGTCACTCCATCATTTTAGTCTCCAACAATTATTCCAGAAATTTGGACAAAATAATAAGTACTAAATTAAATATTGAATTTTTTTAATTCAAACTTACGAATATAAAAAGGATAACACACTCCCAACTATGAAGTTCATATGAAAAAAAAACCAACTATAAACAGGAATAACTTCATATATACCAAGCAAGTAAAGGAGAAAATATATGCATGTAAAGTACTCCTAAATAAAATCCAAAGTAAATAGTCATAGTGATTGGACCTACAGCAAGCAAACAACAGCAGCCAGCTGCAATGTTTCCGTTGAAGCAACAATAACACACAATTCAAGAGCGAATAAACCAGCATTGCCTCTAGTATGGTTGTATGAAAAACCAATAATCATCACTCAGCATAGCTACTTAACATCATACTAATTATATCTACTATGACAAGACCAAATAATAATCCAAAACCGTAGTTTAAAAAAAATAAAGAGTCATATATCATCAGTAACACTAGAATCAGGAAATCCATAACAGACCTTATGGATTAATAACTACTTAAATGCACTATCACAGGATAAACAACCTTAAAAAAATAATTACTGAAATTGGATTGTTTATGGATTAATAATTACTTAAATGCACTATCACAGAATAAACAACCTTAAAAAAATAATTACTTAAATTGGACTGTTTATGGATTAATAATTACTTAAATGCACTATCACAGAATAAAAAACATTAAAAATTCAAATATAGAGAAAATCAAAATCCATTAAAAAAAACATAAGAAAATTTAGTTTTTTTATTTCAAAACCAAATTGAGAGTTTTGGTTTTCAATTCAGGAAATAAACGGACAGATGCTCACCGACACTTGACATAATATTAGCAAATCATAAGCTGATCAAATAAAATATTTCATTAATCTATATGCCTACATCAAATATAGGCCAATACCACCCACCTCACCCATGCTATACTTTACTAGCACAAATGAAAACAATAACTTATCATTTCAATAAGTCCTTAATTGTAGTTATTGAAATCTGAAACCATTATAGTTTTAATTATGCCAATTTTATAACATATATTTTTGGTATGCTGACATTAACATTTTTAATACATAACCTTGATCTATTTGGCTATAATTTTTTAGGAACAGAAATCCCAGAGTACATAGATTAACCACTGTGTGGTGTGGATACATTAAAGACACAAGACCAGTATACTTTTCAATTTCAAAATCAAGCATTAGTAGAATATGTATCACTAAAATTTGACTAGTTCAACAGAAGATCTGACCTATACCTGTATCACATACTGCAAAATTAAGTAAAAATCAATATACATGTGGTTACACATAACACTAGGAAAGGAAAATCATACACTACAAAAAAATATGATAAAAGCTTGTATTGAAGTGGGCTAGGGAAGTTATTCATGAAACAAGAATTACATGTCAAAGAAAAGAAAAATTAGAGAGTTCAAATCAAGGTAGTGGCTTATAGTGCAATCTTGAAGCAACTCAAGTATAGTAAACACCCAAAGCAAGATCTTGCAAGATTAGAGAGTCTAAGAACAGTTTAATGAGTTAATGAAACTCTCCACATAGTACGCTCAATTGCTCATTGCAGAACTGAGCTGACATCTATGTTTGTCATAATAAGATCTAACAACATATTAATGAGTTAATATGGATATCAAATATCCTTGCAAGATCTTGAACATACTGATTACCTAACGAAGCCCAACACAAAAATAGTACACATTGCAGAACTGAACTACCATCATTGAACTAAGTTATAAATGAAGCAAGAATGTAGAAAAGTTCAGATGGGATATGTATAAAAGTGGAGGAAACACTTTCAATATATCACAGACTGCAGCAGCCCCGCTAATTATGATGGCATATAGCAACAGAAGTGGATAATGAATCAGAAGAAAAATCGTTATCTACCATCTGATTCATGAGACCCTAACTTTTGCCTTGAGACTGGGTTAAATCAGTATCTAATTCATGGGATTAATCTATGTATTACCAGAAGAAACATTCCATACATTATCATTAATCATCAAACTTCGCCTCTGATACTTAATATAATTCTCTAACAAAAATTATCACGCAAAAGCTGTCATCAAACAATTACCACGAAAAAATTATTACACACCTTATTCAGAAGACGATTTCAGAAAGCAATTTGCAAGGTTCGCGCTACTTGGGAACTGAGAAATGAAATCGGACGCGCGGTGAGAGGAAACTTGATTTAATCAGAAACGAAATTGAGGCACGGGGAAATTAGGGTTCCATTGAGTTTTGAGAGGGAAGTTTTGAGAGGATCGTCGTCTGGTGATAATTGGGGAAAGTGAGAATAACAGTTCACGTATAGAATAGGATTGAAGGGATAATTAGGAAACTTTAATTCAGAAATAATGGCTCTACACAATATAGATGGCTCTACACATGTGTTTCATTTTTTATTTTTACCATTGGCAACAATGGCGGTTGATTAAAATGTTTAGGGAAAAATTAAAAAATAAAATGTAATTAATTAGGAGGGGGATTAGCGCGGTACGAGTTGATTAAAGTTTAACATTGGAAAAATAAAGTGTCACAATACATAATTAATTATATTTTTGCGCTCTCTGAGAATCGAACTCGAGTTTAAAATATCTGAAAATTATTATAAGGCGTAACAATATGTAATTGAACAATAGGAGCGTCACTATACTTGTATTATGTGACACTTATTTATAAGCGTCACTAAAAATGCGTCACTACAGGGGAGTTTTTTTAGTAGTGGATGTTGCACGGATGTTTGTTGATGTTGCACGGATGTTGTTCCATATGTTGAACAACATTCTGCACAACATCTTAAATTTGTCATTTCTCCTAACACTGACTCCGGTTTATTAGATGTGTTTTTCTATGTTTCCTACATTGCAAGTTGAAGACAATTTCGTATATTGTCAAGCGGTTGCACTGATGGAGTAAGAATAGAAAGATCATGGGTAGTTACACCAAGATCATGGAGATAGTGGAGGAGATATTCAAGGTTGTCCACACCAAGTGGATAGGACAATGCAGTTATCCGAAAGTCTATAAATAGACTGCATTGGTCGACATTCAAGTTTGTGTTAAAGTGAAATCACATTTGCTCTACTCCAAACTTAAGAGAGTAGCAACCGAGACACAACCGTGAGTGGAGTGTGAGGGTCGATGCTATGCCTATTTGTACTGGTCGAGTGTATCCCAACATTTCCCATCAGTATTGTGTTTGTCTTATTATATCAAGTTTTAGGTTGAATAAGATCACTAGTTACTTGATTGAATAGATTGATTTTTTGTGTGTGGTTTTTCACTACACCTTTTAGGATCTTGTAAGAGATTTGTGTGTATCTCACTACTTGTTATAGTGATGTTTTTAACCATAAGGTTCGTATAGTCTTATTATAGACTATACACAATTTTGAAAATCATTTGCACTGCGTTTTTATACTTCCGCTGTCATGTGTTATTTTATATGTTTCACAACATTTTCAACAATACTCCGAAAATATACGCGCGCACATATTAATATTATTGAGTTTGGTGAGAAACTCACACAACTCGCCGCGTACACTAAATAGATATCCTACTAGGCATTAACCTCGATACAATATGCTGGCCACCTATACGATAGCGCTTTCTAATTTGTTAAGGGAAAATGAATTATAAATTTTTTGTTTATGCGGTCTTCTTTTTCTACCATTTCTCAAATCAACTCCCTTTTTCTTTTTTTTTTTTTGCCTTTTTTTGCATATTTAGTGCATCTACAATTATATATATTCACATAATAGCATAAATCAGCTCACATTTAGAAACCACTGAATTTTCTCGTCAAAATTATTATCAAATTGGGAAATGAATATTTGGAATAAATATTAACAAATTATATCGGATTGAGAAAAATCTTTGGAAAAAATATGTAATATATTTCCACAAAATCTAATGTTAAATCAAAAAATAAATCTTTTGAATAAATATTAATAAATTATAATTGATTGAAAAAAAATCTTTGGAATAAATATGTATGGAATAAATATTAACAAATTATAGCGAATTTAGAAAAATATTTGAAAACAATATGTAAAATATTTTAACAAACTCTAATGTTTAATTGGGAAACAAATCTTTGGAATTTGGGAAAAATCTTTGAAAAATAATAGGTAGAATATTTCATCTTAAATTTAATATAAACCCTACATCTAAAGATTTTAAAAAAAATTAAGAATATCAACATTAAAAGGCATTATTCCATTATAAAACATGTCTCTAATTTTAAAAATGATATAGCAAATTCAAATAAGATAAAGATGAACAACACCAAGATTAAGAAAGATTAGTTGAATACATATATTTTTTTCTGTTATCTCCCTTCCATACAAACTTTTATTCGTATTTTCAAACAACAAATGTTTTCTTTTTATATTAACTTTAAATTTTATGAGAAATTAATATTTTCTCTATAAAAAATATCATCAATTAAAAAAAATGTCTCTTTAGAATGAAAAAACACTTTAATACGAATACTTATAAAAATTTAATACAAGTTAATTGTGCAATCATAACCGTGCATTGCACGGGTTCAGTTACTAGTTTACATAATATATATAATAAAAGATCAACAATGAAAAGTATAAAATTTTCTGTGAGGGTCGAATTGGGTCAAATATATTTTTTTTATAAATTTGTGCAAAATTATAAAAAATAATAAAGACATCAATGGAAAAAAAACCAAGGTACAAGTAATAAATTCTCAACAAATAAATTATTTATGATTGAATATCTCAGACACGAAATTTAAAATTCAATAGGAAATCTATTTAGAAAAAATCAATAGAAAATAACATCGTGAATTAATGAATTGTCATTGAATTTCAAATTTCACTCGGCGTAAATTTGAAGGTTTAGAATAACTAATAGGGAGAGAAGCAAAATAATTATATAAAATTGAAAAAGTGAAAAAAAAAATGTATTTTTCATAGACATCACTAAAATAAAAGAAGAAGAATGTGAATTGGATTAAGAATTGTGAACACAATTGAATAATTAATTGCAAGCGGCGCCTTTTTGAAAACCTGCATATATATTGCGCTGGATTAATATTCCATTAGAGACCCGTTTCCATAATAAAAATATAATAAAAGTTAGAGAAAAAAAAAATCTAAAACCCACCTAATTAATATTAACAGCAAATCCTATCAGAATACCCAGCCCAACTTGCACCGTGAATACCGGATAAAGCATTTTCAACGAAAATCGATAATTCAATTTCAAATAATTGCCCCAAGCTGGGCGATTAATTCTGCAGTAAGCAGTAATTCCTTTTCGAGTACAAGCGTAATTTCTTATTGGTATAGAAGGGATAAGAAGAGTTGTTCTCCGAGGAATTTATATTCTTGTGGGCTCGACGCAACTCATTACAGGTTAGCCTCTAATCTTCTGTTAGTTTTGTTATTTTCACCCAGGATGATCAGATGTATCCGCACGAAGATGATGAAAAAGGATTCAATTTTGCACATAAAACTAATATAACACGTGAAAACTCCATTCATTAGTAAGCATGAACAAATTAATGTATATAATTCATTATTCACATATTACCTATTCTTGTTATTAGCTCATAAGAATAGTTTTCAGATTATTAACTAATCTATTAATTTACAAAATAAATAAGATGTCTTTCTTTGTAATGTAGATAGTGATATTTCTTTTGAGTGGTCATAATGTTAAGTCTATCTGTCAATATTAGAATTGCATCAATTACCATACATTTGGTGGATTCAGAATGGACAAAAGTTGGATATCGCTTGATGATAGAAGATTACCTAAATATGAGAATGGAGTTAATTAGTTTTTACATTTTGCATATTCATCAATCAATTGAATCATCCAAAGAGATTAGATGTCCTTGTAAAAAATGCAACAATGTGTATTTTAAAAGGCGAGATGATGTTGAATCTGATTTGTTCGTGAATGGAATACATAAGAAATATGCTACATGGATGTTTCATGGCGAGGAAGATGATGAATCTGATGTTGAAGAGTTTGATGATTTGGATGAAGAAGATGGAATTGATGAAATTGAGTTAGATAAATCTACTACAAGTGACACTCATGGGAATCAAAATGAGTATGTAAACATACAAAGCATCCTTGAAGATTCTTTTGCAGCAGCATCAAAAAATGCTTGGGGAGAAGCCGCTATGAGAAATGAGAATGCAATACCTGAACAAAATGAGAATGCTATGAGAAATGAGAATGCAGTACCTGAGCGGGAATTCAACAAATTTATGAGATTATTGAAAGATGCTGATAAAGAATTATATCCAGGTTGCAAAAGTATCAGCAAGTTATCATTTGTTGTTATGTTAATGCATATAAAGATTGTCAACAAATGGAGCAATAAATCATTTTCAACGTTGCTTGAGGTGCTGCAAAAGGCATTTCCTGATGGTGAGGCTCTCCCTGGCTCATTTTCTGATGCAAAAAAAAAAAGATTCAAGACCTTGCATTGGATTATGAAAAGATTCATGCATGTGTAAACGATTGTGTACTATTCAGAAAGGAATATGCAGAAGAGGAAGAGAACCTCTCGATATAAATTCACAGAGATTGGTGATGGTGGAAATGGCAAAAATAAAAACACGAAAGAAGATTCCCCAAAAAATTCTACGCTACTTTCCACTAAAGCCAAGCTACAAAGATTATTTATATCAAAAAAGACAGCTCAAGATATGAGATGACACAAAGAAAAACGCATGGATGATGGAGTCTTGAGGCATCCTGCAGATGCTTAGAAGTGGAAAGAATTCGATGAAACACATGAATCATTTGCTCAAGATCCTCGCAACATTAGGCTTGGATTAGCAACTGATGGGTTTAATGCATTCGTCTTACAGTACGTGGCTAGTAATTCTTTTACCATATAACCTGCTACCATGGAAGTGCTTGAAAGCTCCTTTTTTCATTTTATCAATGCTTATTCCAAGTCCAACATCTCCTGGTAATGACATAGTTGTCTTTCTAGAACCATTGGTTGATGAATTGAAGGATTTGTGGCATTATGGGATCAAAACTTATGATGCCTCAACTGGTACCAGTTTCAACTTACGTGCAGCAATATTGTGGACGATAAATGACTTTCCAGCTTATGGAGGTTTTTCTCAGGGAGGAGGAGACAACTATTCAGGCAACAAACCCTCGTCTAATCGGGAGGGTTTACATTCGGGTGGTTCATCCTCTCATCGTGCTCCCATTGTCTGCCAAATTTGCGGATATCCGGGCCATACCGGTCCTTACTGTCGTCGATTGGGTGCTATTGCAAATGTTGCTCGTTCCCCTACTGCTCCACCTCCATCTCAATCATGGTTAATGGATTCTGGAGCGTCTCACAATCTGTCTTCCGATTTGAGAAACATGACCATTCACTCTGAATATGATGGAACCGAAGAGGTACAACTTGCCGATGGTACTGGCCTCCCTATTTAGCACACTGGTACATCTACATTATCTTTTCCTACTCTGACTTTCAAATTATCAAATGTCTTGCATGTGCCTGCTGCAAAGAAAAATTTATTATATGTCCATCAATTTACTAAAGACAATGTTGTAACCTTGGAATTCTATCCAACTCATTTTCTCGTTAAGGATCAGGTTACGGGGGAGCCTCTGGCCAGGGGGCTTTGCAGTGATGGGGTTTGCCATATTCGGCCTCCATCTTCTACGAAGTTTGACATCAACGTTACACGGTTGGGTATTCTGGCCTCCCTCTCTACTTGGCATGCACGTTTGGGACATTCGTCCAGAAAGACGAGTCATTCTATTATTAATATTTTTAAATTACATGTTTCAGACAATAGCAGTACTTTACTTGATTTATGTGATACGTGTCATGTTTGCAAGACACGTCGTTTAACTTTTCAAGAGACTTCTCTTACATCTGTGCATCCTTTACATTACATTTACTTTAATGTGTGGGGACCTGTTACTGCCTCTATTGATGGATCTCAGTTTTATGTGTTATTTGTTGATCATTTCACTAAATACTGTTGGCTATTTCCGATTGCTGCTAAGTCTCAGGTTGCCTCTATTTTTCATCAATTTCGTGTGTTGGTTGAGAAACAATTTGAATTCAAGATAAAAAATCTATACAGTGATAACAGGGGTGAATACTTAGCTCTACGGGCATATCTAAATGCCAATGGCATTAGTTGGCTTACAACTGCTCCTCACACGCTTACATTCGAATGCCGTCATCGCCATATTCTTGAAACAGGCAAAGGCTTGCTTCACCATTCTGGGCTGCCATCCACATACTGGTCGCATGCTTTTCAAACAGCCATCTACTTAATGAATCGTATGCCGACAATCACTCTGCAGGGTCCTTCTCCTTTTGAGGCTCTCTTCCAACGTCCACCGAACATTTGCAAGCTTCGTGTCTTTGGATGTCTATGTTTCCCTTGGTTGAAGCCATATACCAAAGGGATACTTGACTATTCTTCTCGCCCGTGCATCTTTATTGGGTACTAAACGAGCCAAAGCACCTACAAGTGCCTTGACCCTTACACTGTTCGACTTTTCATTTCACGGCATGTTCAATTCATTGAAGATCAATTTCCGGCACGAGAGTGGTCACCTTCGTCTCAAGCCACTTCCTCTCAGGCCTCTGATTCCCATCTACTTGTGCTACCACATTCTGCCACATCTCATACTCCTCCACTGGCGGACATTCAGCCATCCTCTTCACCATCAGCCATTGCTTCCTCCCTTGGGGTTGCACCTGTCGTTGAGTCCCTGTTACCACCTCCTATCCATAACGAGGATCCGGTGTCTACAGCTCCTAACGAAGTCGTACCTCCTGCTGAATGCACCCACCATATGATCACTCGTGGCCGCTGTGGTATCTTTAAGCCGTGCATGCTGCATGCCTCCACCAAACACCCATTACCTGATGATGTTGAACCTACATGTGTTTCTAAAGCTTTGGCACACCCTCGATGGCGCACCGCTATGTCTGACGAGTTTTCCACCCTTCTTAAACATGGCACCTGGAACCTCGTGGCCCCTCCTCCAAATGCAAATATAATTGGATGCAAATGGGTTTTTCGTATCAAACGGAAACCCGATGGCTCGATCGATAAATACTAGAAAGTATGTTTTTTTACTTTGTATAACCAAACTGAATTTCTGTCTAATTTACTGAAATTAAATTATTTATCATTATTACTTTAAATATGATTGAATGTTATATATATTTACTGCATAATGGTTCCATAAATAGTACGTGTTACATTGTAGTTAATGTGGTGATACCAGATCACAGAAGATCACATTAACAATTCCTTGTAAACAAGTACAAATTCACAATCTAGATGGAAATGAACAATCCACCGTGAAAGGTTGAAGAGTAGGGCTCAGATTGGCTTGTCTTCACCAAGAGATTTGACTTGTGCATTATGATGCGCTGAATAGGACCTACACGAGGATAAATTCTTCAGTACTGAATATAAAAGAATTAGACCTCAGTGGTTCGTTATTTCTTAATCTTCGTTCCTTAAATAGGATCGTGTGAAATTAATAATTATTGCTTTGACTTATGTTGGGTAGAGAATCAATGTGATTCAATACTTTGTATCTTGGGCTATATTATTATTACATGACGATTGCTAAGATTTAATACGGAGAATCGTGTGCAAGTACGTATTGCATGATTTGTCCCCTTGGGAGGCTCAGAAGTTTTATCATACTAAATCTTGCAAGTGGAATTAGTTTCCGGTATGGATAATAATGTTGAGTCGTTCTTAATCCAAGGAAAAATATATTTATTAATATGAAGCTTTTCAGTGGCTTAAATTAATTAATGGACTGGATAATCTTAAACATGAGAAATAATAACTGAGAATCATATTACAGTAATATGGGTTAAGATGAATGGTGCAATATTAATTATGTAGTGGGATTAATTAATATTAATGGGCTTGAATAATATTGTGGCTCAATATTGATAATTCAAGGTCCATTGGAAGGTCCAATCTTAATTCTCCTAAAGACCCCTTTAGTAGCCCAAAGATAAGTCCAATAACTGAAAAAAAAAGTGTTTAAAATAAAAGATTTTCTTGATTTTCTTGGAAAGAGTTTATAGAATAAGTATTCTTGGAGTAAAGTTTATCCCATAAATTCAATAAAAGTCAAAGATCTTATTCTTCCTTATTTATGTGAAATTTTCAAAATTTTATAGAGTATTGAGAAGAAAAGATATTTTGTGAATATTATGGAAATAGAATATATGAGATATATTCAAGATTGTATCTTGGGAAGATACAAAGAAATTTCCTAACCCTAATATGCCACAAATTTTCTCCCCATATTGTCTCTTTATATAGGGGATGAATTTTTCATCCCCAACATAATTCCATGTGTTGAAAAAATTAGAAATCCACAAAGGTGGTGCAACATATTTTTCTTTTTCCCTTTAGTTAATTGTTCGTGATCATCCTACTACCGGATTGTCGGACAAGGACGTGAGAATACTAAAGAAGGACTTTGGGTTTGTTCGTTGAACGAGTACTCATCTTCTCCGCGTTTAATCAACCAAAAGGTACACCTTACGTAACTCCTAGAAATTCGCATGTGTAGGATTTACGTGGTTTTTTGTACGCATGATATGTTGTTGTGATTTAATTGTTATTTGAATTAATATATGATTAATTCATGCTAGTAATAATTAAATTAATTTAAATTTGTATTTAAATTGCACCTCGGATAAATACGGGCACTCTATTTCCCAACAGAAGTCCCATAAAGCTTCGTGACCTACTTTGTAATCTATAAATACTAGTTGTATAACACATTGTAAGGGATCGAACTTTTCTGAGACATATTATTGATATACTCCTGGCTTGGTATTGCCCCCGGACGTAGCCGAATTTCGGCGAATCGGGTCACCAAATTCTGTCTTATTTCTTGCTTTTCGTCCTTTTATTATATATTTGATTGTTTGTACGCCGGAGGTAAATTCCGACTACAACAGACATATTCAGAAAGACCTTTAAAAAAAAATATCATGTCAAGGCTTCTTTCGGCACTCGAATGCTACAAAATTACATTTATAACAAAAATGAAAAATCCCCGAAAGGGGGTCAAATATTTTGTAGGAGGAGGTCTAAGTAGTAGGACCCCAGTGGAAGAAATTTAAGTTTATTTTAAAGTAGAGATGGTATATATTTATAAGTTAACCACATAGATTCCAAGCTTTTTGTTTTCATTTGTAGCATCATAATGGCCCTACTAATTAACTATTTTTTGAAAATATACTAATGGTTCAAGTCAGGAACTCATTAGCATGGAAGCAGGTTAAAAAGTTCAAGTTTAGCAATATGCTTATGTTCTTTTTGGTGACGATAATTAAAAATATTATATTGCAGCTTTTGCAAATAATTACTGATGCATCCTATTTTAATATTTTTAGAAAAACCAAATATTGTGTTGGCAATTGGTTGACTATTATTTGAAACAGTTTGATAAAAAAATGTCCACACCGAACGTGGCAAAGGGAAACAAGAGGCACTTTGAGAACATTCGATCATCTAGTGGACCAACAATGTTTAGTATGGGGTCTCCAACCGAAAGTATGAATAAATCCACATACAAAAGGGTAAAACTAAAACATAGAACATCTCTCCGCAGATCATGCAGTGTGATGATAAATTAAGCAAGGAGCAACGAGAGGCGGTACAGTCGATGGGGTTTTCATCTATGTTAAATCTCAAAGTTGGTGAAATTGATTTGACTGTAATGGCATGGTTGATAAAAATCCATCTACCCGTATATTAAACATAAACGGTAAAAAAATCAACATTGATGTGGACATGATAAAGGCTACGCTTGGTAGTCCTAGTTCAGGCAAAAAAATTCAAACTCATAATAGCTTAAAATATGGGCAGAAGATATACAACATTTTGTTTAGGAATAGTGACTCTAATGAACTTATAAATTTGGGTCAACTAGAACAAAAGATTGAGAGTTCAGGATTGGTCATATCTTTAAGATTTACTACATGTTGCTATTATGTGCTACATTGCTTCTCCCTAAGTATAATAATTCACTAAATCTCGAGCTATTAGACTATCTAGTAGATTTAGATAATACAAAGATATACAGTTGGGTAGAACTTGTGTTGCATGGGCTTGTGGATGGTGCGAAAAAATACAAGGGAGGAAATGTGACGGTTAAGGGATGCCTTTATTTGCTTCAGGTACTAGTTTGTTCATATCCATATATAATATTTTGATTGTTAATAATATGCAATAATTATAATATTTTTCTCATATGCAGGTTATATTCATCACAGAATTATGTCTCATGCTCCCAAAGTTTTCAAAATTTATAGCGCCAAACCTACCATATGAGGAACAATGGGATCAAGATGAGGTGTCGGCTATTTTGCTAGAGTTCAGGAAGCGTGGAGGAAATGAGGCAAGTTATAAGATCTTATTTCATTTTTTTTACACTAAACATTAAACTTAATATTCTCTTGGTGTACAGGGTAGTATCGGCGCTGGAGGAACCAAGGATATTGGATCACAGAAAACTGCAGATGGGAATAATGAACAACCATTTCAATCATCATATTGCCTAGAAGCCAATTCAGATGATCACACACTACTACAATCCACAGCTAACCATATTCAACTATTAAGTACGCAAATGGTCAAAGTGGAAGACAATATTCTTCGCTTACTATCTAAAACGAGCGGAACATACATGCCACTATCCGGAGCGCTACAAGATTTCATGGCCAAGCAAGCAAAAACACTGTGTGGGAGGATGAGGAATTTGCATAGTTAGATAGAGAAATTTAGAATAGAAATAACTAGGGGAACACAGTACAAATTTGAGAACTTTGAACATTGGAAATTTACTAAGACGGAGGAAGAAAAACCAATGTAGGTCCCGAAAGAGTTTCAGTGAGGGTTGAAGCCTAGAGGGGAGGGGTGAATAGACTTCAAAACTTTTTCGTTGATCAGATGTGTTTGCACGTATGTCTGATCAGAGTGCGATGTGAATCAGTTTGGACTGATATCCGACTTACTGATCTGGTAGATAGATCAGTTCGGCGTCTATCAACTTAACTGATGGTGCGGAAGATAAGTTAACCCGTGTAGAAAACCAGTTTTACTCAAATGAGATTCTGACCAATAGTTCGGATCAGGTGACTAAAATGCCAAACTGATCAGATCATAAGCTTGATGCTAATCTGATCTAGGTACAGAATATGCATGCAAATAACAAGTTGTGTGCAAGTATGTGTAAAGCAGATTAAAGGCACACAAATTTATAGTGGTTCGGACAACTTGTCCTACGTCCACTCTTCCCTATCAGCAGGGGCACCAACTTTACCAACTGGACTTAGTTTAATGTGTTAGTCCAACACAATACAACCAACAGATATTTAACGAGTTCACACTCAACCAATCCCAGAAATCTAATCTAGAAACCCTAGATAGAAATCTTGCTATAACAAACTTAACCTAACAGTGTTTTGGTATAAGATTTGTTTTGTTTCAACTGGAATACTATCCTATCTTCTAAGTAGCCAAGAGCTAGAGGATAAGTATTCTGCTAAGAACTTAAGGGATGAACACTTAAGAATAAATCTTGAATTTGTGTTCTTCGTGCTGAAACCTTGAGAGCTTGAGCTTGTATATAATTTCCGTAACCTTACTTTGAAGGTTTGATCCCATATTTATAGGCACAAAATCGAACTAGCCGTTGGAGAGCAATTCAAATTTCGGTCTATTTAAGGTAGGCTTGCAGGGTTGATATGATTCTTCTCAGAGGCGGTATGGCCGAAAGCATACAACTTTGTCCTTTCTAGCCGTTGAACATTGAGCCTCCAACCCTGAGTCCTATCAGTTCCGTACAGTCATGTCGATCTCTCATAGGCTAGCAAGTACCATTCAATCTGGTCTTGATAGGTTTGATGCTTGTTGTCTGATCGACCTTTTTGAAAGTATAATGAACTTTCAGAACACTTCTTAGAACTGAACAAATCAGGTGAACTGATTTGCCCTATATGAAGTCTTTGATTGTAAGTTGTCTTAGCTTAACTTACTGACTTCATTTGATGTGCTTTATCTGTCTTCAGTCTTGATATCTTCAGATCTTCAGTTCTTCTCTTCTGATCTTCATAAGTGATCTTTATAACTGATCTTCAAAACTAAGAGCTATACACATTGAGTTCCCCCTAAATGTGTGTTTTAATCTAATTTATACATCAGTTGCTCTATACATCAGTTCTCAACTGGTTAGCCTAGTTCTCAATATAAAACGTCAGTCAGTTAATAGATTCTGACTGGTCCTATTACATCTGTTTTGGAACTTTTATCAAAACTTAATAAATTTCCCAACAATTTCCCCCTTTTTGATAAAACCAAAACATATGAGAAACCAACCATCAGTTGATATGTATAAAACAGTAAGAAACAGATCCTCAGAAGACAGTGAGAGATTGTCTTAGGATCAGTAATGGAGCTTGTTTTTCATTAAGATAAAGCATTACAACATTTGAAAAACAAAAGCATAAACTGATCCCAATGTCTTCTAATCTTCAATCCTTCGGAATGTACCCTTCTGGCATCTCCCTCATGTTCTGAGGCACATTGAAAATTCGGTACAACTTCCATTTGACATTGTTAACTTGTCCTGGATCAGTGATGGCAGCTTTGCCAATCAGGTTGTAATAGAATCTTTCAAAGGTCAATCTGTTGAAGTATCCTAATGCTTTTCTCTGATAGTCCAACACATCATATGGAGGATGTGTGATCTTAGCATTGATGCTCTCGGCATCTATCTGGACCTCCTTCAGAAAGTCAGGATGTTTGTTTTCCATCTAGTTCAGGAATTCCTCATCTGGAGACTCTTCTGAGGCACAATGTCTAGCACAAAGGCATCCATCAACCATTCTGCCCTGATTCCACGCCAGGTCTTCAATCTGGCTTCTTTCCTGCTATCATTTTTGATAATGTCTTCTACCCTGCCAGGGATCAACGGCTTAACAAAATCTTTGCCGATTTGACCCTTTCTCAGCCTTGCATAATATCTTCTTTTTAACCCTTCAGCTTCAGCCAGCCTTTCTTTCCTTCTTTCTTCCTCATTCATTCGGGCCTCCTCAGCTAGTTCTTCTTTAGTCAGTCTAGCAGCCAGTCGTCTGTCTGCTTCTACCTGTGCAGCAGATGCACTCCTCGTGATTCTTTGAGTAGAAAGCACTTGAGGAGGTAGAAGTGCAGAATGCAACGGTCCAGTTCCTTTGCCCTTCATCTTGGCCCTTTCTAGCCTGGCACGGACTTCAACTGCCATCTCATCTAGACTTTGAAGCCTCTGATCATGTGAGTGAATAGTCTGAATAAGATCTTCGGTTGTTCTGATTAGGCCAGTTGGTTTCTCAACCTGTCCTTACCCCTTTTTTGTTTGATAAAAAATAACATTGATATGGGAAATCAGGGATCCAAAACTGACGGCTAGAGTTTTGTTGAGATCCGCAGCAGATAGGCCTTGAGCTTGAACAGATAGTTCACTGATTTTGTTCACCAGCTCAGATTAGCTTATCAAGTTTTTCTTCATTCAACTTCAGTTTATCCAGTGCCACTAACAGAGAGACCTCCAGGTTTGAAATCTTTGCCAGATTCTCTTCCACAGTCTTAGAGAAATTTTCAGTAATCAGCTTCATTTCCTTGGCAAAATTTTATTTTAGCTCAGCGACCTGGGAAGACATATACAGTCTTTGTTCCTCTATAACTTTCTCAAATGCCTGGCGATGATCTGCAATTGTTGAACTGATGGAATTTGCCAGGACACCTTCAACTTCTTGCTGCAACAAATCCTTGAAGCATGATCTGATCTCTTTAAGTTGATCAGATGTGATGTGTGTCGCAGGAATTGTCAGCATGGCCTGACCTGTTGGACCTTGAGATGTTCCAACATTTACCGTGGACACTTTCGCCTCCGGTGGTTGGTCACGTGCCGAAACACCAACATCACCTTCATCGGCAGCTGCCCCCTCCGTCTGCAGTTCAATGTCTTCCTCAGCCTGCTCAACTGTTCTACCCAGCTTACGATAGATCAATTTCTTTACCTCAAATTTAGATAATAAAACAGTTGGTGAGCTTACTGCGGCAGCCTTGCGCATGTCGAAATCGAAATCAACAAATTCATCAGCCCCGCCCAACTGTTCTACAATCATGAACAGATATGTGAAGTTTTTTAGCCTTAAATCTCTCCAGGCCAGGATTTCCACAACTTCATCCAATACGAATTGATGACCAGACAGTTCTGGATATGTTTGTTCCAGTTCGCTTGCTATCCTCAGTCTGATCATGTGGCCAGAAACAGTTCTGTCCACTCTAGAGATAAACTTGGCTGGTGATGGGAGTCTTTCAGGTGCAGCTTCCGGCATCTGTAGCATTATCTCCGTCACTGCCTGTTCAATCTCCTGCTATTTTAGTTCCGCAGCAGGTTCTGCTATCTGTTCTTCCTCCATAAGTACAAGCTGGTCGTGATCTCTTGTATGCATGAGAGTAGGAGAAGGAGCCCGAGATTGGGGAGAAGGAGATCGTGTCAGGTCAGCCCCAAAATCTCCTTCCTGTGGCAGATCAGGAGAGCTTTCAGCATAGGATTTCTGTCTCTCATGTATGAAGACCTGTTTTTGGGAGCCTGTGGACTTATTGCCTGTCCGGCTCTTGGAGGACTTTTTCTCGCTATCAGTTTCCTCCTCCTCTGTTCCTAATTCTATGAACAGATTCATTGGAGATCGCCTGTGTTTCTTCGGTCTGCTGACACCAGATGTGCCAGCCTTGGTCTTCTTTTTCTTGCTCGGGACAGCAGGTAGCTCAGTCCCTTCTTCCTCAACACCTTTTCTTTTCCTCTTGATGGTGATCTGAGGATCAGAATCAGGCGGACCGAAAATCTTGGCAGAATCGTTCAAGAGAGCCTTGTAGCTCTTGATGTCTTCTCTGTCCAATTCTTTTTTAGGTAGCTTGTCCCTCAGAATACCTGCCACTTTATTGAGGTTCCCTATCCTCTTCTTCAGGTAGACTTCCATGCGCTCATTTACTCCAAATTTCTGGTGTTCTTGCACCAGAACAGCTTTGAGTGCTCCATGCCAGTTTATATTTGACGCTCTGTCAACCATGGTAGCTAGGCAATGCAGCTTCACAGACGTCAGTCCGTCCGGACTGAAGGAGATTCCAAGAATTGACTTTGACAGAACATCAAAGAGCAATCTGTACTTTCTTTTTAACATTGGTTTGGTGAAACTAGATGTTTGTCCCTTGTCAGCATCCCGGAACAGTTCCCGTCGGATTTTGTCATCCTCATCCTCCCGATAATGAGCTGGAGAAATTTTCTCGGTAGGTTAAAAATGTGTATCAGGTCAGCATTGGTAACCCTAATCTCTTCTCCGTTCACCATTGATGTGAATTCGTCTCCTGGAGATGTGATTTCCAAGTTTCGGAGAAATTCTAGAGCTTCGTACTGCATCACCGGATTCCCAGACCGTGAACAGAAAAATTCAAGATGATTGTCTCTCAGTATTTGCTCCACTTCCTGGGATTCAGGGTCTTGTGTAACTCCCAAAACAACATATCTATCTTCAACTACCTTCTTGGCGAGGGATGCATAGTTACACATAATTTTACCTAATCCGTGTGTAGCCATCTACAAATTGTGAATTGTGAGTTAAATGCTATGCATATCACAAAAGACACACAGAATCACAAACATATATGATGTAGTTCATAATAAACACAAGCAAGTGCAATACGCAAAGATTTATTTACCAGTGAAGAATATTTGAAGAAGTTTTCTGGTAAATTTTTAAAAGAGTTTGAAGAACTTGCTTTGTCGGAGTGAATAGGATTTTTGCAATGGTGCTTTGAGAAAATTTAGGGCGAAGAAAGGTTTTGAATAAAGGTTCCTACTATATATAGGCATTTTGGAGGGAAAGAGGTTTTTCGAGAAACGATTCGGTAAATCAATCGATTAATCGAGATGAATGGTCAAGATTAAACGGTGAGTTTTAAAAGTAGATCGTGTGGTTAAGGATTTTAATTCAGCAGCTTTTGGATTTTAAACAACGCATTAAAAACCATTTAATACATGTTCCCCACGTCCGCATTTAATGCTTTGCAGGACGTGCGTCATATGTACTTGAGTACAGTAAACTAGATAAGAACAGATAAAAGAGATAGAAAAGCATATCTGATTGACTGATATTGTAATAAGCCAATACCACATGATGTCGGTTCTCAGTTCGTCTGATCTGTTGATCTTAAGTTCTGCCTATCTCTTAAGCGTATCTGATCTGTTGATCTTAAGTTCTGCCTATCTCTTACCAACATTTCCCAACAATGTCCAACTTAGCTGATCAGATTTCTGTTGAACCAATCTGATCCAATCTGTTGATCAGATGTCTGTTGAGCCAATCTGATCATATCCAGGTCGTGGAGTGTGCTCCCGCTAAGGCCTAATTCTCGGGGAGTCGAACGGTCGCCTCGATATCCTGAATCGGCGTGATGTGATATACCCGCAATGATGGTTTGTCACTTTATGACATCAAATTTTTTTAAAAAAAATTGCATTTCCACCCTCACTTATCCTCTTTAAATAGATCTGAGTTTAGACAATCATTCATCAATTTTCGTCCTCAAGTTTGCACATGAGAAATTCCTGTGAGTCCTTGATTCCGGCAAGTCCTCCGCCAATAGGCTTCTTCTATTCCGGCAAGCCCTCCGGTTCTCAGTCCATCCCTATGCTTCCCTTGTTCCTGATCTCGTCTTCATCGGAAGATGACCAAACGGCCATTGCAAAGCTTCACTGCCACCCTGATTGCGGATTTGTCGCCTTTATCATGGAGGTGGCCGTCTATGCCTTGTGTTCCGATCGAGACGACGTGATTAACATCAATGAGCAATTTCTGACATGTAATATGGATTTAGTATTGTATATGCGAACTTGATCAAGCCAAGTCGCCCTTTTACAATACCTTATGTTTTGCACCACATGTGTGGCATTCGTGTTCATCTAAAGTGAAAAGGCTCATCGGTTTAGGATTTTTCTTTCGACCTCCGGGTCTATTGTAATGAAAAGTTTCGACCTCCGGGTCTTTATTAATGAAATTCTCTCATAATTCCATTGTTGTGTTGATTTCATTATACAATTTTTGCTTAATTCCACCTTAATCTAATATCCTTTATCTGATCAGTACCTAACTGAATTTTCTGATCAGTTGAGGTTCCTTACTGAACTGATTCTAACTGGTCAGTCTCTTAACCAACTGGTGTTTGAGATCAGACCACCAAAATACTCTGTGGTTGCATCTCCTAAATCCAACAGACCTAGCTCGTTGCATAATTCTCTAAATCTGACTTTAGCTAGAGGCTTGGTTAAGATATCAGCTCTTTGCTTATTAGTATGGATCTTTTCCATTCTGATGTTCTTCTTTTCTGCATGGTCTCTGATAAAGTGGTGTCTGATGTCCACATGTTTCCATCTCGTGTGCAGAACTGGATTCTGAGTTATAGCAATCGCACTATTACTGTCACGGAAGATAGGTACATTGGTAGTAGTTATGTTGTAATCCCTCAGCAGCTGACAAAGCCAGAGCAGTTGGGAGCAACATCTACCTGCAGCCATATATTCTGCTTCAGTAGTAGATGTGGCAACAGATGTTTGCTTCTTAGGAAAACCACGAGACCAGCTTGCTTCCCAAGAACTAGCAAGTACCTGATGTAGATTTTCTATCTATCCTACATCCACCATAATCAGAATCAGAGTACCCACTAAGCTCTAGATTATCATTTGCTGGATACCATAAACCTAAGTTTACAGTACCCTTCAGATACTTAAGAACCCGCTTAGCTGCTTCAAGGTGGCTTTGTTTGGGATTTACATGAAATCTGGCACATACACCTACTGCAAATGTTATATCTGGTCTTCTTGTAGTCAGGTATAGTAAAGATCCAATCAAAGCCCTATACTCTTTCTGATTAGTCTTCTTACCACCTTCATCAAGATCCATCTTGAATGCAGTTAACATTGGAATTATGACTTCCTTGCAATTCTGAACTCCATACTTAGCCAACAAATTCCTTGTGTATTTTGCCTGACAGATGAAGATCCCAGTATGAGCTTGCTTGACCTGTAGACCCAGAAAATAGATCATCTGACCCATCATGAACATCTCAAATTTCTCTTGCATCAGCTTACTGAATTTCTCACAAAGCTTCTGATTGGGAGAACCAAATATAATGTCGTCCACATAGATCTGAACCAAGAGAATGTCTTCTCCATCTTCTATTCTGAACAAGGTCCGATCAATCAAGCCCTTGGTAAATCCATTCTCTATCAAGAACTGGGACAATGTATCATACCAAGCTCTAGGAGTCTGTTTCAGTCCATAAAGAGCTTTTCTTAAATGGTACACTTGGTTGCTTATTTCAAAGCCAGGAGGTTGTTCAACATAAACTTCCTCAGCTAGCACCCTGTTTAAGAATGTACTCTTTACATCCATCTGACTGCATAAGCCAGAAACAGCCCAATGGCTTCCAGGCGAGCGACTGGTGCAAAGGTTTCATCATAATCAATCCCTTCTGATTGTGAATATCCCTTAGCAATAAGTCTTGTCTTATTTCTGGTTATTACATTGTGCTCATCCTTCTTGTTCTTGAATACCCACTTAGTACCAATCACATCTTGATGAGTTGGTCTGTCTACAAGTTCCCAAATTTGATTTATTTCAAACTGTTCTAGTTCTTCTTGCATGGCTAGAATCCAGCTTGCATCTTGAAGAGCTTCTTCAACTGTGAGTGGTTCCTTCAAACACAGATAACAACAATACATTGCACTTTCACCAATCTGATGTCTAGTTCTAACTCTATCAGATGGGTCTCCGATGATCAGATCAGTTGGATGACTGGTTATCCAGGTCCTTCTGTCCTGATTGTCATCTGTTTGGAGAACATCATCCTCTTCTGATAAAGATTCATCACTAGAGACTGGGAGAGGTACTTGAGTAGGATCCACTTGGCATGGACATGTCTCAGCTGATGTTGGACTCATCATGTGCTGAAATCTGTCTGCAGGAACATCAGGTGTTCCCCCTGAACCAGATGGTTCGGTTATTCTTCTATCTCAAATTGCAACTTCTTCATCGACATTATGCGTACTGAGGGTCTTTTCGACTGGTGGATCATCAAGGTCATGTTGGGGAATGAGTTGCACAGATCTATTCGGGGTGAATATTTAAATACAAATTTAATTAATTAATTATTACTAGCATGAATTAATCCTATATTAATTCAAATAATAATTGCAACAACATATCATGCATATAAAAAGCCACGTAAAACCTACGCATGCGGAATCTATGGGTTTACGTGAACGCATTCTCCTCGGGATGGCGGTGGCTTTGGGTCGGACGGACTAACCAAAAGGACTTCCCAAGTATTCCCTTAGCCCTTGCTCGACAATCCGGTGGAAGGATACTCGCGAACAATTAACAAAAGGAAAAAATAAACTTTGTTGCACCACTTTTGTGGATTTGCTAATATTTCCAGCACATGGAATTGTACTTGGGAATGAACTAATCATCCCTTATTTATAGGAGGGAGGGTGGACGAAATTTATGTGATATTTCAATGTGGGAAAAGAATTTTCTTGGTCACCAAGAAATCTTGAATATATCTCTTATATTCTTTTTCCCATAATTAAAATATTCCACAAAAAATCCCACCTCCTCAATTATGGACAAATTTCGAAAATATTAAGCAAGATTCCAAGATTTGGATCTTCTTGAATTTATGAGATATTCTTGTATTTCAAGAAATACATATCTTCCATAATATCTTTTTCAAGAAAATCAAGAAAATCTTTCTACATACTATATTTTCAAAAAAATTAAAATTTACTATATAGATAACAAAGTGGGAGATTTCTTGAATTTAATGAGATAATCTTGTATTCCAAGAATACATATCTTCATTCCATAACAAAATTCAAAAAAAATCTTTCTCCTCTTTTATCCATAATTTTTCAAAATTTTTAGAGGAAATATAAGCAACAATATTTATTTTATTTTAATCACCTTTTTAGGTTATTGGACTATATGTTGGGCTACCCGGGGCCTTTAGGAGAATTAAGATTGGACCTTCTAATGGATCTTGAATATCTAATATTGAGCCACAATATAATTCAAGCCCATAAATATTAATTAATCCCACTACATAATTAATATTGCACCATCCATCTTAACCCATATTACAATAATATGGCTCCCCGGTCATTATTTCCGTGTTTAAGATTATCTAGCCCATTAATTAATTCAAGCCACAAATAACTTTCCGTTAATTAATATCTTTTGTCCTTGAAAATTAGGAACGGTTCAACATTATTATCCATACCGAAAACTAATTCCACTTGCAAGATTTGGTATGATAAAACTTATGAACCTCCCAAGGGGCAAATCAAGCAAGCGTACTTGCACACGATTCTTCGTATTAAATCTTAGCAATCACATGTGACCAATAATATTGCCCAAGATAAAAAGTATTGAATCTCACTCGATTTGCTACCCATG